>QFDV01000169.1:0-15411 GCA_003315845.1 Lactarius trivialis
CAACTCCTTCACGATGTACTGCACAGGTGTTCCTTTTGGAGGGGTTGTACGAAGCTGCACGCGCGACTTGACGACGTCTTCACGGGGGAGAGGGGTTAAACTTCCCATAGGCAGTTGATAACGTAGCGACGTTACCTAGAGGGTAGGAAGAAAGCCAATAGGCGATCTGCAGTAGTATTGAGGCGAGACGTCAAAGGTGTCAGCAGATACAGACGCACGCCTCCGGTGGATCCGCTAGCCAGCAGCGCCCAAACAGGCAAGTCGGGACCGTACGTTTTCGAGAATTTTCGTCTTGAGAATTCGAATGCTGTGGAAATGTTGGCATCTCGAGCCACGAGAAGAGCGACATAACGCGCCTGTATAGAACCTGCACCACATCCGGAGTCCAGACGTGAATATGGCCTGTCGCTGAGCAACCGTAGGCCTCCTCACCCTGCATAGGCTGGGATTTCTCTCGCCACGGTGACCTATTAGTATGTGACACTCAGACCCACCGGAACACGCGCGAGATGAGATGAATAGCGCACCCAATACCCGCGCATGATCCCCTTCCGAAAACCCCACTCCGCCCACATCTCTCTCACGACGACGCGCAGCCGCTTGTCCGACGGGTTTCCGTACTGGCCCTGCATACGCACCTTGAACATTTCCACCGGACTGGCAAGAATGGCGTTCGCGGCGCCAGCCATGGCGCCGGCCGCGGCGGTCTGCTTCAAGGAGAGCTGCCCGAACGGCGTGATGATCCGTTTCGAGATTCCGTAGGAGGCAAAGAGCAGTGAGTTGACGCCTGCGATCCCGACGAGGGGACTGGCCATCCCTTTGCAGTCACTGCTCGGTAAGAGGTGGATAGGTGATGAGGGAGGCGAGGCGAGGCGGAACCTTTGTAAAGTGCCAGAACACCCTCTTTTCGCACCGTCTGGACCAGAATGTCCATAGGCCCTTTCTGTAAGGTGGGTTCAGACGAAAGACTGGTATCGAAATGGGAACAGCACTGACAAACATGTCCTCTGTGCAAACGGGGTGTGGTGGTTAGTCTGACACATAGAGGCGGGATGAGAGGGGCACTGAACTGGGAGCAATTTGAGCACGCGTCTTGATCGTATCCAGCGGTTGCCCCACAAGGACTTGCGCCGCGCCTCCAAAGCTGCCTGCGATGAGCTCATTCACAGTCTGTAGTGTACTCTGTGGCATGCCGAATCAGGTTGTGGTGGTGAGTGAGTGAGTGAGAAGAAGTCAGGATTCAAGCTTCAAGCTTCAAGACGCGTCCACTCATTCGCTCCGCAGATAACCCAGATAGTTGTAATCGATTGGAGGGTCGCCTGCGACAAGCAGATGATGCCAGATTGCCTACTACAGACAAAAAATATAGGTATGGGTAACGACACTAAGTCCAATGCTATTGTGATCTAAAGAATCAAATGCGGAGTCCAAAAATTGCAGTAAAGGTACAGCATGCTGCGCGAAACGGCACCCGAAGAATTGAGCGTGAAAGGTGGTGTACTTAAGTGAGTGGACGATTGGGATAGCAAGCGGTGTTTTGAGGTGACGACCACTGGCAGAGAGGTCACAAAGAGCGCCAAGAGCAGAAGCACGTTCACTGCCAGACAGCTGGCGGTGTAGGTGAACCTTCTACTTCGGCTTCTACTTCGGTCTCTTCTTCCTCCTCAAGGATGGGTTCGTCAAAGTCGTCGTCGTCGTACTCTTGATCCACTTCCGCATCCGCATCCGCCTCATCGAAAATAGTGTGGAACTGCAAGCAATAAGCGAGTCATCCGAGAAGCGGATCGATAAGGCTTACGTGGGTTACAAGAGCCTTCACCAGTCTATTGGTGTGTTGCATATTCGACATAATCATGAGGAAGTCGTTGTGAGGTGCTCGAAGCAAGTTTGGACTGAATACGATAGCCAACGCATCCGTCGTCATTTGATTGTGTTCTTCGTAGTCAGTCACCCTACAGTTCGTGTCGTTCAGAGTCGCATCAGGTCTAAAAAAAAGAAACGCTTACTTGTCAAGATGTTCAACAACACGTTTAAGGAGATCAAAATTATGTCGAGGCAGTGCTTGAATTACAGTTCGAATACGTTCTATCCTAGTATTGAAGTCCTCGATCTCTGTGATAACGGACACGTGTGAGCTGCAAAAGCATATGAGGCTTCAAGGGTGGCTTACGCATTGCTCTGATAATGTCGTGATACGAGTACGATGGAAATGCAGGTTCGGGTAAAACACGGAACCAGGTCTTGATGAGGTCACAAACCGCATAGATGTCCGTAGAGGGAGTGACAGGCCATAATCCTGTGGGAGACAGTGAGAAGAAGTGACAGTGATAATTAATATGGCCTTTACCTCGATTCAATGCGTCCTTGAGGGCAGTCACCTCTGAAGTCGCGCCTGCGATGCGATCTGGAACAACGTTGAGCATCGACGGAGCGACGATGCAATAAGGTTGCTTACAGATGCCAACTTCGGTTAAGCCTCTTGCTTCAACCTCCAGTAGACACTTCTCCAAGAAAGACGGGATCGTACCGGGTGGCACCGGGCTGCCTCCTGCCTCGCGCTTGAGTAAAAACTCGAGATCGACACCGAAAGCTGCATGCGACCGTTAGCACGACCACGGAAACTTAAGAAATGACAACTCGCCAGCTGTCGGATCTCGCGATGCAGTTGTTGGGCGATCATGTATATGATCTGCCAGCTGGGGCTTCGCCGAGTTACCGATGTAAGTCAGCCGCCTCTTAGCAGCTGTCTTTGAGACGTGGTCGATCGTACGGATCCATTTTTTCATCTCTGCTTTTGTAGCCATCTGTAACAAGTAGTGACCGCCGTCTTCAGTATCGAGCTGGACCGTGTAGGAACGCTCATAGGCCATAGAATGTGAGATTCTCGCGTCGACGACACTGAGAACCAGCGCTGGCTTGCTCGTGGGTGAGAAATCCAGCTCGGCAGCAGTACGCCTGGTTGCGTTGACATCGACATGGTCCAAAGCAAATGCGTTCGATATCGGACGCATCAATTGCTGGAAGAAAGTTGACGATCCACTCTTCTTCATCCGGTTCTGTCGCTGCGCGGGTGTGTATTGCCAACGGGTGTTCATCGCCTTGGAAAGATATTCCTCTCGCTTGTCTATCCGGTGCTGCTCTTGCTTTCGCTCTTTCTCGAGACGGTCACGAAGATTACGATCGCGTTTGTTCTTCTCGTGCTGAGCCGCAACAAGCCTTTGGAATGGTCGCTGGCTACGTTTCGGCTGATATCCGGCATTCATGTGGGAGGCTTCTCTATGAGCATCTTCTCGAATTGCGCGCAAGTCGAATTGAATCCTATTCACTTCCGTCTCCACGGCGTTCAGGCGCTCCAGATCACTTCCATCGGACTCGCGTCGCTGAACGTCGCGCCGAGCTGGAATCGAAGGCAATGCATCGAGGACTATGTTACACAGTTGTCTACGCAGATCCCGGTCAGTCCACGCGGGGTTCCACCAAATATTTGTGCGCTTACCGCCGTTTTTGGAAATTGATGAGACCACTAGAGTCCGTTGGAGTCATCAAGACGTCCGGAAGGCTGAGTACCTCAACCATGCGCTCCAGGATCCATCCCATATCGGTAATGAGCTCTGGTAAATTGCGAGAGTACGTGTAATTGGGCTTGACTAGCATTGCAACCAAGGTGTCTGAGCCAGTCCGACGAGCGTTAGTCACGTTGTTCCATGCCCGGCTGTAAAGACGGCTCTCCGGGCTGAGAATAGCGGACGTCAAGACGAACTCGACAAAGGTACGAACGCAGCGTCGTTCGGGAGAGGGATGCTGTGAGTGATCAAAGTCGCTTCGGTCGCGGCAGACCTCCACGGCCCGCAGTAGGAGCTCCATTCTAGTTTGTCGGACTTGAGACCCTACCCGCGGTGCAACAATCTTGGATACGATCCATTTGCGCAAAATAAGGTGCGCACGCAGACAGGTGCGAACCCCTGGAGGAAAGAGGCGATAGAGTGGTTCTTGGGAAAGCTCAGAGATTAAGGGTGTTTGCACGACTTCCCCCAAATGAAGATATATGCTTTGAATTTCGACATCTTCACTGGTGGAGCTCGCGTCCCGCGGCAGAAACCAAGCGGTTTTATCGGCACTCTGTATCTCCAAAAGGTCTGCCGTGGTAAAGAGATCCTGCAAAAATTCAGCAAGTTGTTTAACGTGACAGCGGATGTAACTACCTCCTCTGTGACGTTGCGGTACGCTGCAATAGCCATGGCGTTGATGTAAATAACGAGTTGCTCCGGCGTCATTCTGTCAATATCCGGTAAATCGACAAAATTCAAAGAGCCCGACGGGGCTGTTCTGTGTTCTGGCGCTGGGGCCTTGGAAATATTTGGGCGCAGCGTCTGAGAAGTGAACAAGGTTGACAAGCCAAGTATGCGACTCTTGAGGCTCTTCCAACTTTCGACAACTTCACTGTCATCGCCGTATTGCGATTCAGGGATCGCATGGTCCGAAGGGCTCTCAAGGAAAGATTTGACCGCACGGTAAAGGGCACTGTTATCGAGGATGTCCTGGGAACCGCCACCGCTACTCAGCCATTCGTTCAGGACTTCTATGATCTCCCCTCTAACGTGTGCAACATGGGCGAGGTTTGCGGGAGCGGAAAGGTTGACGTTCGAGGCGCTGACGTAGCGCTTTCGTAGAAGCTGCGAAGCATTTAATTTAAGGAAGAATCTCGATGGAACTGGGCTTACTTCGAAGAAGACTAAGGGCGTCACGAAGCTCCGGAAGACATTCCACCAAATCAATGAGAAGTCTCTACGATCAAGCTTTGCATCGCGCGTTCTGCCATCCTTGAGCGGCATTTCCCCGTTATCGTCCGAAATAGAAACCGAGATACCCGGCAGCCCATGCACCAGAACGTCTACCAGACGCTCGAGCGTACCGGCTTTGACCACGACCCGTACAGGACGCTCCTTCGGATGCTCGGGAATCACCAGGCTAGCACGCGCGGAGATGGAGGGCAGGGAGTTTCTGCGGGCGAGGCTCGCCTTGCGATCCAGGCCATGAGACGATCCCGGTCGAACGCGGATAGACGGAACGCGTGACATCGTCTTTTCAACTGTTCCTCCCAGGCTCGACTCGGCTATACTGCTTGGAGGCCTGGAACGAGCAAGTGACGATGGACGAGACGAAGAGACCTCTAGCCCCGGACTGACCAGCAGCACAAGCTCGCCGTCGAATAGTGGAATAGTTGTACCGCCAAAGTCGGGACCAGGTCCTGCATCACCAATGCTTCGTCTTCGAGCCCCGTCGCGACGAAAGTTGACTTCACCGTTTCGTAGGGTCTGTACATCTTCCACATTCAAGAGTTGAGGTCCACCACTCTCTAAACGACCTCGAAGGAGTTGTGCTCGGTCGATGAAAGTGACATAGGGGAGATGTTCGGGAAAGAGTAGGGGGATTAGACTCGCGCTCGCAAATCCCTGTGGAGTATTAGAAGACCTTGTCCAAAAGTGGGGTTCATACAGGCCTCTATGGCGGGGCTCCGCAGCCAGAGACATTGTCATGAACTGGTCGACACTGTATAAGGAGTAAGTGACTAGCAGACTCATATCGGCGAAAGAACGTGCCGAACAAACTTCCTGGCCAGACCGCTGACGCTTCCCTGGGATGAGGAAAGCACACGCCAGGTATCTATCAGCGTCTCCACGGCCTTGGTCCATCCCTCTGTCCCGACATTTAATTTCCTAGGGCACAACGAGAATGCGGTGCGGAACTCCTCAAAGTCATCCTTTGCAGCCTTCAGGAACCGCACAGAGAACGTGTCGCCTTCTCCAAGCTTAGCTCGGTCAATCGACGCACGCATCCTTTCACAAGTATCACCCCCCCAGAATGTAAGTCTCTTCTCGATAGAGTCCTTTCCTGCCATGGAAACCCAATTGTCGACCATCGGGCGCACGCCTGAGTCCACACGTCGCCACGTTTTGTCAAGCCGCGCCACGGGCCGAGAGCACACAGCATCAAAGATAGCGCGCCACGAACACTCATCCCCTGTAACGCGGCACAGCTCTCCGATACGCGCCCAAGTAGACACTACCTCAGAACGTGAGTACGTGCGTAATGTGCGCAAGGTGTCGCCGGGTGAAATGGAAGCGCGGACACTAGGTAAATCTGGCATGAGGATATGAAGTAGGACGAGCTTGGTGAGCCAGTGCAGATGCGCCTCGCTGCCAAGCAAATGCTCGACCGTGGAGCGCGATCCAGCAAAGTCCGGCAAGGAATGAACTTGGTGCTCGATGGATGCGGGTTTGGGTGTCAAGCAATCTCCGGAAGTGAGATTCTCTGGGAGGCCCTCAAGCAGATAACGATTAAAAAAGAACAAGCTATGAGCGATGTCTTGAGCCTTGAATCGGAAGAGAACATCTCTCGTGAACCCATCACGATCCAGTAGCGCTAACGAGATATCCTGGCTATTCCCAGACCCGGATGGCCTATGACAGGTATCTACAGTCGACCTTGACGGGGATGTTGTCATACTTGGTGTTGGGACCGAGTCCACCATTAGCGCCTCACGGATCGACATTATCCCATGATTACCAGGACGTGGTGAGAAGGTACCAACGTTCGGGGAGATGTTATTTGCACTCGGAGTCAATGACCGAGGATCCGGGGATTGCGCATACAACGCTTGGAGTGATGCAGATGCGGGCAGTGATTGACCAGTGGATAGTCCATTGCTCTTTTGTACGGCATCGGGAATTGTTTCGCGTCGGAAGTCATCCCAGGCAGCTTCATCCACTGGCTTGCCATGAAATCGCAAGTACTCCTCTGCGAGCCATGCTACGCGCGCGCGGCTGTACTCTTTCGCGTTCATGTCTGCGCCGCTCACAAGGAATGTGCAACATCGCACGAACTCGAATTCAAACTTGTCCGCGCCAAGAGCTAATGGCAAGGCAAAGAGAACTGAGAGAGCAAAGTCCCGCCATGGGGTTGAAGTCGGATGTTGAGAGGACGACTGTGGCACGGCGACATCGTCGACTACTGCTTGGGGCGCTGAAAACGTCGTGGCGAAAACAGTTTCGTGGACAAGCGCATCGAGAGTGCCCTTTATCACTGAACCATCAAGGTCCAATGCTAATTCCGGGTGTGTCCGTCGACCCCAGAACGCACGTTTTCTCCTTGAAGGAGCGAACTTTGCGTCCAATTTGGTTTTGTCAGCTGAGATTTCGTCCGACTGGCTGGTCTCATCCTCTTCTTCATCCGCTGGGACAACACCTACAGGAAACAACTCCTTGATTTCAGCGGCCCGGTCGTTTGGGGGCTTGTAGAATTGGAGCTTAGTTCCACGCAAAACCAGTTTGAAGGGTTTCCATCCCTTAGCAACCGCTGGTTGGCCATATGTTGTCCCGCGTGTACTAGGGAAAGTGGAATCCGTCGCGCGATTCACAAATCCCGAATGAAAGGTAATTTGCGAGACACGCTTCTCGTTGTTCGAGTCAGGTACATCAGCCCCGATTGGTTCGATGATTCTTGGCGGCGGAAGCAGAGGCGTATCACCGGTAGGGGTCGGCATATTATCGTACATAGTTGGATTAGGCGCGTAGATCTTGTTGCCACCTCCTAAAGCGAACGGCGACGTACCGCGGACAAAGGGAGAAGACATGCCAGCCCTGTCTTTTGCGAGCGCGGTGGGATCGTAAGCTCTCTCAGAGGCGTTTGAAGCCTTGCGTGCGGCGATAGGTGGGCCAATCTTAGAAGCGGAGAGTTTCGATGGGAGCTTTGGGGTAAATGAGTGCGAACGGACGTGGAGCATAGGCACACTGGCACCTGATGGCGGCGTTCCTAAAGAGGGACTCAGTGATACTGGCGAGGACGGCGCGGAGGAAAGATCCGCGGAGGAACTGGCAGCGGTGAAGGTAGGGAATGGGTGCTGTTGTGTGGGATGGGACGCCGTTGGTGAATGGCTAGGGCTACCATTACGATACTGGTGTATCTTGTCCTGAAAGCTGGATGACACGGGAGTGGAGGGCGCAGAAACGCTAAATTTGCCGAGTTCCTCGGCCGAGCGGGACCATGGCTTGTGCGAAAGACCTCGTAAATCGCCAAGGTCGGTCGAAAATTTCTTACCAGGCGAGGGAGAGGAGGTCCGTCCGTCTACCCCGGCCTGTGTGCGAGCTATAGAGAGATCAAACACGGACCTGAGGTATAAGGTATAGCGGGTATTACAATGACTGCGATTCTGGTAAGAGACTAACCTGCTGGCACTGTGAGTGGGTGAGTGGATGTAGGGTTCACTCTGCAGGGATGGAAGAATGGGACGGGGGTCTGTGGGATGAGATATTTTTGGCTTGCGGACAAACGAGCTAGTACTCGATCTTGGTTCCGAGGGAGCATTGGACAGTGACCGAGAAGCAGTCTGGTTTCTGGTAAACCATTTGGCTGGTTTAGAGAGTAGTTGCGAGAATCCGGAGGGCGACACAGAACGAGGGAATACAGTGGTGTTCGATGCACCAGTAGAAGGATCGTATGGACTCAAAGAGTGGGGTTGCGAAGGATTACGACGGGAACGCATGATGGAAAAGGTAAAGGAGCGGTGTGTAGCAAGCTACGCGCCCAGCAAGAAAGACCTCAGCTGAGCGCGTGATCGGGGGGAAAATAAAAGTCAATAAGGAAGGAGGCATACGGCAAGTGAGATACGACGGAGACAGTGGTACGAGGAAGGGTGTCATGTCAGCGAAAGGTGGCTAGGAAATGAATAAATACAGACGGGGATAGAGCCAGGTTTGGATGGTTGCCAGCTTGACCGCCGGAGTAAGACAAGTGAGGCAAGAGGATACTGGGTGCTTCTGTTGCTGACAAAACGGTGAGGGTGGTGGGGACAGCGCGAACCCAACTGAGCTTGACCACCGAGCTTTAAGCGACCATCCCATTCATTTCCCTCATTATATAATCAAATCCAACCGAGAATGGCACCGACGGCATGCTCGTTGTCCCCTTCCATAACGTGTTTATTATTGCCATCCAATCCCTGCGCCCCCACGTCATCCGACGCGGTCCTTCTCGTCGCTCCTTGTGCCTTCATTCAAAAAGGCTACTAGCTCACATGCTAAACTTCTAGCAATTCAATCGCCCGAGAGCCAACAAAGTAACAGAGTATTCGGAATCGGTTGCAGTCATTATTTTCTCTGTGTTGCCCCATAACATACCATAAAAGGCATCGTCACTTTCTGACAACTGGAGTAGCGCCTGCACATGGCACAATAGAGCACAATGGCGCGCCGAAAGACCCTCAGTCGGTAAGCGCCGCAATTACCGTGCCTTTGATGCTCAAACCGTCCGCGGAGACGCCCCGACGGCTACTCCATGCCAAACGATATGGTACTGACCGCCTTTGGTCCGGGAGCCCATTGACTGGTGAGTTGGAACAGTGAGATGTCACATCGAACACTGTGTGCTCCTTGCAAATAGGCAATTATATCCGGGGCCGGAGCCCTGACACGCGCGGGCGTTGACAGACTGACTGGCGCTCTGGCGCAGAGCGGCCGATGACGGAATGGCGGGCCTGGCCGCCGCCTCCGGGAAGTTGGCGCCCCAAGCACTGCCATCGGTGTGGCTCCATGATTTGCCCGAGCGCGAAGCGCTACGCGTGGCACCAAATCTACCCTCGCGGTCAAAGAACGGAGTCGCGAGCTCGATTCTGTCGTCCGGTTTGCCAGTATCGTCACCCTGCCCACGTCTTTCTTCTGCCCACCAAATGGTGGATTTACTGTGTTGCTTTTTTTGTACAGGCTTTCGATTGGGCTTTCCGTCGTGATGAAGACTCAATGAACTTCGGTGTTACCCGAGTTTCACACGTTGTCTCCGAACTTCCCACACACAAGTCCACTGTTGCACAACTACTGTATCATGGTTTCCTATCATTCAATGTGGAGTTGTAATTCCTTCTAATATCCTCTTTGTCGGTACTCAGCGAATTTTCTGCCAAAATTGGGCCTAACCGGAGAGGGACATTTGCTTCATGGGAAGTGGACCCCTGATCGTTCTCGCGTCGATATTGGATCCGTGCGTATTGCGAGAACAAGGTCCGCCGTCATGGGCACTATATTCCCCTTCGAGGGGCTTCCTGGAACGGCCCTGTGCTCCTTCGTCTCGATTTCGAAAAGCGTTGGTGATCGTAATCTTTTAAGCTGAGACCTGAGACCTCACCGCGGACGCATAGGGCGACCGCGCAGTACTCCTGTAGTCGGGGTTATTGTCAGCGCTTAATGATCACATCCTGAAAAGTTGATCGTTGTGCGACTTATGACAGCTTGTTCCTCAGTCACTTGTCTCGTACGTGGCTTACTGAAACCTAATAGTACGTGCCAATTCTCACCCTTTCCTGGCTAAACCCATCGGGGTATCTCAATATACCGAGAGCTGCCTAGGCAGGTGGGCGCCACTCCGGATATATTGGACTCTCCGCGTGTGGTCACGTACACGCGGTTTGAAGCAATAATCCCTTCACACATAACTCACGTTTGGTTAATGACCTCACACCCCGACCGAAAGTGACTGCACCACGACTACTTCCGATAAGTTGAGGCAAAGCCTCCCCGGTTGCGGGCTTGATCAGTACACGGGTACGGACGCGCAAGACCACGCTATCTCCGTACCAGTACAAAGCTGCCGCCTAAATTCACCACCGTATCCTCCCGCCGATTAGTTGTTGAGCTGAAGCGATCTTCGGTGCAAGCAAACACTCACCAGATCTTCTCAAATTCCGAACATCAATGAATGGGAGATTGTCTAGCGACTTCTCACGATTGGCCATTGTATGTTGCTCCCAATGCGTTGGGTCCTTGAGTCGCCGTTCTCGGTTCGCCTAGATCACTCGAGTCGAGCGGTGCGTACAGTCATCAGTGTGATATTCGTGAGATCGTTCGTCGGACAGGAGGCGGCCCACCGACGAGCATTTCCGAATGGAGGCTCCAGGGCGATTTGTGTCGCTGGGGACATGTATGTATAGCCAAGTGTTCGAGATTTGGAATCAATTACTTGTGCATGAGCATCGTTAAACTAGAGTTGCGAACATCGGGCAAGTAACCGTCTGAACATATCATACAAAGCAACTGAGGTAATGTAGATAAGGAGATGAATATGCTACAAAGGCTTCCGTATCCTTGCTAACGAACGCCGTTAGACGAAGTGGTCGGTGCCGTACGCGAACTGAGCCTTCGTCTTCTTGCGAAGCCCGAGGGTTGTAAGGTATCGTCGTCAGGTAATTGTCGGTACTCGAAGGGAAGGAGGACGGCACGGTCGATAGCAACCGGAAGACCGCGGTGCCGCCCTCGGAGCATGACGAGACACACGATAAGTTTAGAAAGTGGGCGGAAAGCGCCAGAAAACGCGTAGTTCGCCTAATTCGGTCTTTTCTCAGAACATCGTGTCAGAAGTGAAGTCGAAGGGCTCACATAGGGGAGGCCTAGGCTTAAACCAACGCCACCGTATGCGGAGACCAATTCGAAAACTACAATGGCGTTAGTTGGAGTGAGGAATTAGAAAAGCAACAGCGACATACTAATGTTGAAAATATTAAACCATGTCGCGTTTTCTGTATTCTCGAGCTGGTCACGCTAGGGCTCGGCAATTAGGTGCAATTAGGAGGGGAAAAAACCGCGGCCAACCTCGATTATG
This sequence comes from Lactarius trivialis, assembly GCA_003315845.1. Classification (NCBI taxonomy): domain Eukaryota; kingdom Fungi; phylum Basidiomycota; class Agaricomycetes; order Russulales; family Russulaceae; genus Lactarius; species Lactarius trivialis. The sequence continues at coordinate 11,647 of QFDV01000169.1, forward strand.
CAAACCAAGAAGAGGGCCAGGCCAAGCCACCACATATCTGCACGACAGTGGTGAATTAATAAGACAAGTGACTCATAATGATATAATCTCGTACCAAAGGCAAGCTGCTTGCGGGCGTGCATAGCAAGGTAACTGCCCCAAATTGTCATTCTGCTTCCAGATTGATGTATATACTCCTCATCAATCGAGGCGTCATCCTTATAAATTCCAAGAGATCTTTCTTCGTAGACATTTGTCGAGCGGACACTGTAGGGATCGCCTTTTCAGCGCTACTTTTTGATTCTTCGGGAAGGGGCAAACCTCATCGCGATAGGGTCTTAGAGAATGGCGCGTGAGCTAGTTGCCACGACAGCACACCAAACGTTGGGAACTCACAGACACTGATGTACATCATGATGGTATACAGTACTCTTGCAGTGAGGTCAGTTGGGAGGGAACGATGGTAGATAAGACGACGTACTTGACTGCTGGTGCCAGAGCTGAAAGGGGTACGATCGCGAAGCCTGCCGCACGTACAGCGGTGGCCTGGAAGAGTCCGTCGATGACCCGTACGCCTGTGGGTATTAACCCGATCACTGGATTGCCCAAATCCAGGATAAGAAAGAAAAACCAGTCTGTCGTGCTGGAAGACAATATATGGACTTATTTTGGAGGAAAGAGCGTCGAGATTCTCACGTCATGATGATTAGGACAGTTAGAAGGAACCAAGTTTGGTGAGATGGGAAGAGATAGATGAAGCAGCGCCTAGGATGGTCTAGAAGGAAGCGAAGCGTTTCGTATAGTTGGGACTTCCGGGGAACCAACATTGCGAGGATCCACCTATGACGCGTGAGAGCAAATCTAATCTCCTGAAGGAGAGACGCACACTGAGAATCGTAGGCTAGTGACCATATGCTCTGTAAGCGATATTCATGAGGTAGCAGGAAGACATACAAGATTGGCTGTGGGATGCTCATTAGCTACGTCATGATAAATCGCAGGTACTCACGAAAGCGGTGTTGCCGGCAAAAATGGCGAACATCATAGCAAAAATCATAGGATATGCTCTTTGAAAAGGCATCATGGATTGGTCGACCAGAGACATTCCGGCGTTCGTATATGCCGACACGACCTGAAAAAGTGAGAACCTTGCGGTGACATGTGAGTTGGGGCAGATTTTGTCACGATGAAATTCACCATGCGGGGATTATGGGTCTATGTTGTTCTGGAGGGCGGAAATCATTCTTCCACTTATCCATTGACATGTACGGTGCGATGACAGTGAAAGCGAAAAGTTGCACCGAAACATGATACTGCAGTGACGTGATGAGTGTGATAGCTGAGCGCTGAACCGGTATCAGCTACACTCACGATGCCGACAATCCAGAGCAACGCGTTGAGAGCTCGAAATTCGACACCACCCAACTCTTCCAGCTGCTCGTCGGTAAGCGACTCAAAGGCCGAGTTATGACGAACAACGGCGTCGAAAGAAATGTACGGTACTGCCCTCGCTCTTCTATTGTTTCCTCGTATAGACGTGATAGTTGTTGTGCGCGGTATTGTGACAGTGCGTCTGAGTTGACGGTGCACACCTGGAAAGAAGCGATGGACAAGTTTAGATATGATTTGCTGTGGGCCCGGAAAACCGCCAAAGTTGTCGTGCCTCGCCGGACGTGAGGCACTACTTCGAAACGTGCCCCCAGTCTCGGACCGAAGCAGAGGAGGATGATTGGCAGAATATTCTGTCGCATCTGTCAACGAGGTAATGTCTTACAGCGGTGGACAACGCACGACCAGTATATTCTGTGGTGATTTGTCCAGAAGCCATTTCAGAGGTAGAATCGCGAAGGCGTGACCTATCCCGCGAAGCACGAAGACGTGGCTGAGGATAGGGCGCAAACTCTATTGTCTGAGTCCTTTGAATCGGGTGGTCGTAAGTACGTCGGTCTGTATTGACGTTAGACGGTGTACCAAGGCTGAGCCGCCGCGGCCTCTGATGGACTGTGCTGTGTGAGTACAGAAACATAAATAATATGATTCGCACAGCTTACGGTCGGATGATGCAGTTTGAGCTTTGCTCGGTGAATAGTTATTCTCCCTGAGAAAGACGTCAGCGACAAATACAATTGTAAGACGCGACGTTATGCTCGTACGAGTACCGCCTCGCAGACCGCCCTGCACGAATTTCGCTAGAGGTGGACGAAATCGGGCTGGGGCTTCTACTTTCCGGGACCGGTGGGGGCTGTCGGGCGTGCGGGCCCGTGGGGAATGATTCCAAGTCCGGAGAGAGCACGGTTACTGAATTTGCTTGTTCTTCAATCAGCGACCCACTCGGATTAACCGGCTTGGGAGCACCATCCACGCGGCGGATCATATCTGGATGTAGTTTGCGAGAATTCCTCTGGCTCTTGACTTCCGATGGATCAGGTGGAAACCGGTTAGCGCCTGCGCGTAATGAGGAGGCGAGACGCGAAGTCAGTGTGAGCGGCTCTGCTAAGTCTGTATTTGGGTATTCTGGGGAGGCTTTGCGGGTGGCCGCCCGGACAATGTTTTCACAGTGGATGGTAAACATGCGCCTGACACATGATCAGCCACAAAAGCGGCGACAGTACAGGTGGCGCATTACCTCCGAACGAAGACCACAAACCAAGATACTAGGACCTTTCCTCGCTCGTTAAGGTCCATGTACTAATCGATTTCAGTTCGTAGGTGAACGCACCGGGTTACCTAAGCACATCTGAACAAAGAGAATCGTTTGCTGCCAAGCAGTAAGGGACGAAAGGTCGACAGATGCAAGACCGCAAACGGCCATGGCGCTGACAGAGTTAAAGAGGGCGTCAATATACGCTATGTGAAAACGACCATTACTGGCGTAGAATATTCCTGAAAATATAAGCGGAGTAAATGTACTATGAGAATAGATAATCAGACTCCTGTGAAAAGCGCACGCGTATGACCACTCACAAATAAAGGATATGTAGACGATAGAAATTAAGATTGCAGCTAAGTAAGGAGTAAAGCTTTTGGAAAGACGATTCGCGCTCGGAGGATTGCTCGCCAGAAGGTGGCATTCCCCCTATTGACAGATCGTTAGCTTTCTTTCCAATGTGGTCAGCACGGACCCGTTAGGGCGGGGTATAGAAAATGTTCTTGGCGTTTGGCCCATAGATCACGTGAGGGTACATCATCTGCGAACGTGTTGAGAGCCACGAGCGCTAAATATCATCGCAGATCGTCAGTTTCTATCATGGCCGAGTCTGTAACGAAAGGCACTGATGACGAGAGAGTTAAAAACCGAAATCGCTTTGAACTCGAGCTCGAGTTTGTACAAGCTTTAGCAAATCCATTCTATCTTCATTCTTTGGCGCAGCAAGGCATCATGTACCAACCTGCCTTTATCAATTACCTCAAATACTTGCAATATTGGAAGGAGAAGGACTATGCCAGATTCATTCTGTAAGTCTTTGTCTTCCTCACGCACATTATGAACCAATCGCTCTCAGCTATCCCCATGCACTGCATCACCTGGAGCTTCTTCAACATGCAGAATTCCGTTCAGAAATTATGAAAGACGAGTGGAGAGAACGTCTCAACCAGAAGCAGTTTGACCATTGGCGCACATGGTCGGTACCTCCAACTTCTCAATCGCGTTGTTCACTGGATTCTGGTCCTGCAGGCGAGAACCGCTCCATCTAAATTTATCCCCCGAGGGTAAGGAAGATGTGGACGCCATAAGAGACGCGAACTAAGCCGTCCGAGCTGTGTGGTGGTGGGTGTTGTAATTCG
>QFDV01000169.1:15614-32048 GCA_003315845.1 Lactarius trivialis
AGATCACGTACGTTAGCATGGGGCTCTGTAAGCTAATTACCATGACTGTATCATCGTGTCACTAAACCTAATTTCCATATTTAGCGCCAACTTTGTATGCAGTTGCACCATTTGGTGATATTACAGGCATTTGAGTTTCGCCGTCACTACTTTTGTTCTGTGCCCTTTATCTCGGGCGGCGTTACCTGTTGGGCTCCAGAACGACGTTAATGCGTGATAATGGCACCATTCCCGACTCGGTGGCACATTCCCCGTCTCGCTTCTGTTATGATTTTGACGGATATGGCGGCACCTGAGGGGCCTGGGCCAATTGGAGTGTACCAATTAGCGGGAAAAAAGGCGTGTCATTTAGTCCACTAGAATGTCTACTCTCGACGTATCACACAGTACTCGGGGACTCGGCCTTCGGGAGCTGTTACCAGAGCCTTTTGTTTAGTTCAGGACAAGATTGATACAGCCTGTACCTCCAATTGTAAAGCGGAACAATGAATGTCTTTGGGGTTTTGAATAAAGCTTGAATAGTTAGTCCATTCACTACTAGATTGGAGCATTGATTGATCACGCATCGAAGATACACAATCATGTGCAAAGCAGGTGGCACTGTCCACATCCCGTCGCAACCGAGTGAGCGGGGATATGCTGTATGGAAATACTGTATATTCGCAGGACAAGAACAATTCGTCCACAATTGAGATGAAGGCAACGCTTCCATGCAGACTCCGAGTATTGTATGCTACGGCCCGCAATCGTCTCCATCATCTGTGCTTCCGATCTGATCCTTCGCGACCAGTCCCCATACATCGCTCCCTTCACGCGACCAGTTTTCGGGAAACCTGACGCCCCAGGAAATGGCGTAGTGGTCTAGCACCAACTCGAGTTCCTCCACTTCATCAAGCATCTCGAGCTGCGAAAGCCGCTGGAGTTCCTGAGGCCCGATATACCTACTCCTGATCTCACGCAGCGTTAACGCTTGCGCGGCAGTGAAGCCCGGATCGAGAAACCTGCGCGAGAGTGAAGCAATATCGGGGAACGCCTCCGCGCCGGGGAGCGATACGCCGCGGGACTGCCACAGGCATCAAAATCGGATCTTCAGATGCGAAGGGAAAGAGGTAGTAGGGGGTAAAACGGAGTCGTCGATACTCACCTTCAGGTTGTTCAACATGACTCGTCCGAAAGCGTCCCCCAGTTTGAACATCTCGTACACAACTGCACCAAGAGGGCCATCACCGGGTGACCCAAAGTAGTCGAAAAACCATTGAATGAGAGGGTTGGACGCAGAGGGGTTCATGTACGCGAGGACACACTCGAAGAGAAGTAGCGTCGGCAACGAGGGGGAGAGCAGCGGTTCGTCCCCAGAACTTAAAAGGGGCTCTAATGATACGACCGGCGGGGCTCGCAGATCGACAGGGAGGAGGTTGTATACTGGCGAACGCAGCGTCGTCCCTCCACCTCCTGGAAGACACACAATATCAGACCACAACACAGATTTACTGTAAAACAAACGACCGACCGACCGAGACGGCATCCGGACTGCCCAGCGCGGCGCTCAACACCTTACTCTTCCGGATCGACATGGCCTTGCGCGAGGTATTTTCGGCAAAGTCGAGTTCGATATACTTGTGTACCTGTTCAGCCTGTGTGCTACTCTAGCTAACAAAACAAAACGACCATGACCGTCAAAAAAACAAAAACAAAAAAGTCACGCTGAGAATAGTACGCACAGCGAGACGCCAGAAGCGTGTGTCGCTACCCGCACCAAGGCTTACTATCTGAACTTTACGCCCACCAGCAAGATGGAACCAGGCGTCCAGAAGGTCATCTATCCCCCGTGAGCGGAGGTACGTGCCTATATTTATCAATGGGGGCCGAGGCTGTTGGAGGTGTGCGCGAGGGACAAGGGCGGCGATGTAAGGATCAACAAGATAGCCTTTTCGAACGGCAGAGAGACGTGCGATGGCAGCATCATTGTCAGTGGCGCGGATGGGAGCATCGGTGTCGGCCATGGTCATCAGGATCAAAGGGGCGGGTCAATTCAGGCCTCAGGCCGGCTCAGGGAAAATGTAAGCAAGCAATGACTTCATAGTGCTAGCGCATAGCGTTGGCTCTTTACGGGTCTCCATAAAGTGCTACCGATGATTTACATGAAAAAGCCCATGCACCGAGGCGAGAAGGGAAAATAAGTAACAATATGCTGAGATGGCGAACGAACGGGCCAAAGAAGGTGAAGGGAAAAAGGGGGAGGATATAGTGTAAAGGATTCGTTATCGAGTCGTACAATAAGCTAGTGACACAGGACACACGAAGCTGCAAGCAAACCCGCGTTACAACAATTGAATGAGTCTATCAGGGTCCATCGTCTTCTCAGCGATCCGCGCATATCGCTCCTCGTCTTGATCTAAACCGGAGCCCTTCAACAAGATGGTGAAATACGACCACGCTTTCGGAATGTCAACCGCAAGATCGTCCAGCATTTCAGCCAAACCGTTAAACCCTTCCTCAAACACGGCGGGACTGCACAGGTCCTTCTCCCGGACACGAACAAAGAGGTCGCCCACCAGCGTCACATCTGGGTCCTTCATGTCGATGGATTTCATGATCAAAGTGTCCACAAGACGGTGCTGGTGTTCGGTCGGAAGGCTGGAAAAGTATGACTCGGCCTCATCGAGCATGCGAATGGCGAAGAATTCTTTGACATCCTCTTCAATCTTCGACTTGGCCTCCTCTTCCGAGATTGCAGCTGGAGAGGGTGTGCCACCCTCTCCCGCCGCCTCGTCATCCGACCCCGCTTCCGACGCAGCAGGAGTAGACGCCTTCGACTCTTCTCCAACAGGCTTAGTTCGTGGTAATAGCTGGAGTTTCCGCCGCTGTGCTGCAGGCTCGGGAGGACCGCCAACCCCAAGATCCACACTAGGTTTGCGACTAGGAGGACGGCTGCTCTTTGACGTAGGAAGATCCGCGGTAGCGTCCGAGCTCTGGAGCATCGAGAACATGTTCGAGCTTGACGCTGTTCGTGACATTGGCGAATCACGGCTCTTGGGGTCACCGCCCTTCTTGTTATTAAAGACACTAGTTGGGGCGAAGGACATTGCCGCGACCTTGTTGATTTTTCCGAATTGTGATAGATCGCCTGCCTTCGGTTGTGCACGGGGAGCGCCCTGGCCGGCGACAGACCACCCATCAGGATGTGGTGCGTCCGCCACATCGCGGTTGCCACCGCGACGAGAACCGCCACGCGACATGCTGGCGTTCTGCCGCATGAAGGCGTCTTTCTCTTGAGCAAGCTTCTCTTTGGCAGCCTATACAAAACATCAGTCAGGGCAAGTGTCGCATGGTCTTGGTGGGGACCTACAGCTTCGTGGACTTGAGCAATCGTCGAAGGAGCAGCAACGGCATTGCGAGGAATCCATTTACGTTCGCGGAGCTCGATAACGTCCTACGTAGGTGTGTCAATCAATGCATATCGTCGGCATAGGGGATATGAGCAAACCTGGAGCATGAATATCATGCGCGCGTTGACGTTTTTGTTCTTCGTCAACTCCCGCATACGCGAGAAGTATACGTCGAGGTGCGCTCGGGCTTTTGGCGTATCGAGAAGACTACCAACTGTGGTTAGGAGCTTGCATAAGCTCTCAATCTCCTCTTCCTCGGGGTTTTCCACGTTGCCAAGGAGCTTCTTGATGCACTCGTGCATAATACGCTCCGTCAGCATCTGCAACTTGAAGAGCTCGCCGATGAAACGGATGAGGCCCAATCCGCGACGTTTTGCCTTGGCCGCAGCGTAATATTCTTCCGAATACAGTTCAGACTCCTCACCTCCCTTAGTGTTCTCGTTAGCTTCCTTGACGGCTTTGTCCGCCGTTGCCTTGCTCGCGGCGGCGGCGGCGGTCGCCTCCTTAGCGACCCAACCACGCTCAAAGTCCTCCTGACAGCGATTGAGCAAGTACTTCCTGAACAAATTACCGCCTGCGAATGGCTTGCCCTCGGAATTCTTGATGCCATCGTCCTGAACCTTTGGACTGATTTGCTCCATCATCTTGCGACATAGCCGCCCATACATCTCGGAGAACGTGGCTTCATCGGTTGCCTTCTCGAAAACGAGCTTGATAACTTGAATTAGCGTCCGACCGTCCTTCTCCTTCTCTGACTTGTTCGCCCACGCGATGATCTGATCCGAGATAGAGTCGAAGCGCTCCATGGTGAGCTTGTTCAGCAGTCCCTTGACTTTGCGTTCAACAACTTCGGGTGATTCGCCATCGGTGCCAGAACCGCCACGACGCCCGCTTCCAGCCACCCAGCGGTTTGCGGAAAACTCGAGAGGAGCAACGGGGTCCATTGGAGGGCCCATGTTGGACATTAGCGAGGAGGGACCTGCGTTACCCACAACGTTCCCACGATTCGAGTCATTTGCACCACGCTTGCTGCGTATCCGATCACGGCCGGCTGTGCCGCCTTGACTTATAGTGCGTACCATCGCGACGGGAGGACGGACTCCCAGTGGTCCACCACTAACAGACGCGGAGCGGCCAGCACTTGCGGCGAGAAAACGTTCCTCGCTCGACATCTTGCTCGCCGACGTCGAGAATTGGCCCATCTGGAACCCGATGCCTGCCGCACTCTTGCCCATCAAGCCAGACGCGATACCGAGGCCAATAGATGCCGACCGAGGGTTCCCAGGCATAGACATGCTATTCGACGTGCGACTACGACCCGAGCCGCCTCGCGACATCGTGTGCGAAGTCTCACTAGGTTCGAGCCCAATCACGTCGAGTGGTGGGAGATTTTCTGGCTTCTCCTTGCAGATATTCATGAACTGTAACAAGAAGTCACGATCATACCTATCATGGAAAAGTGTTCAGACCACAGGGAATGTCAATCACTGTAAGTACCTACCGGAACTTGCCCTTCTGAGGGTTGACATTGAGCTCAACCTTGGGGCTTTTGATGCCTTCAGGGTAAGTAATACGGTTGATGTCTTCGATGTGCCGTGCAGTGGCGAGTGCAGAAGGTAAAGCGGGGACAATGTTGCCGGTGATGGCGGTCTGAAGATTGAGCGGTCCGGGACGCTTCCGCTGATGATCTGGAGAAGGAAGTGTCGTGTCGATGCGCAGGGGCTCCTTCTCCGAGGATTTCGCTGACAAGTCCGTCGGGATAGGTGCCGGTGGTGGCACGGACGCAGTTTTGCTTGAGAGGCCCTCTTCAGCAGTAACGGGTTGCGAGACCTCATCCTCGATCTCGCCCTCCTCTGGAAGAGAATCTGGCTCAGCATCAGCATCAGCGAGGGCACGAGTAGCTTCAGCAGCCTCTACAGCTCTGAGAGCTTCCTCCTCGGCTTTGCGTCGCTGCTCGGCTGCCTCCTTGGCTTCTTCCTCTTCTTTGAGCTTGCGTAACCGTACCTGCTCCACCCGCTCCCTCTGTGCCTTTTCATCTGCTTCGCGCTGAGCGCGGGCCTCCTCCAAACGTAACCGCTCCTCCTCGCGCTCCTCGGCTTCGCGTACCTCACTCGCCGCACGCTCTTCAGCTTCTTTGCGCTCCTCTTCCTCCCGAGCAGCACGTTCCTCGGCTTCTTTGCGCTCCCTTTCCTCCCGGGCGGCCCGCTCTTCAGCCTCCTTCCGCTCTTTCTCAGCGCGCTCTACCTCTTCCTTCAACCTGCGTTCGTCCGCCTTGTGAAGCTCCCGTTCCTCCATCTGGCGACGAGCTGCGTCCTCGTTGGCCTTGGGGAAAGTGTCGCTTGGCTTGTTTTTCTCCTCACTTTCGCTCTCTCTTGCCTTCTCTTCAGCGAGCCGCTTTTCCTTCTGTTCCTGGCTCTCAATCCGAATAGGTCGCTTGGCATCCTTTTTGACGGATGCCGGAGAGGACGGAACAGCTGGAACGATTGGTACGACTGTAGGAAGCGGGCGCTTCAATGTGTCAATATTAAGCTCCTGTCCAGAAGCAGGATGCTTAATTGAAATCTTTTTCCCGGGGACAAAGGCGCCCGCATTGGCACTGAGGGATGTTGGACGATTGGATGCAGAAGGCGTGGGAGGTGGCGAGGTGACGGTAGGGGGGGGATGAGGAGCGGATGGGTGGGGAGGAGGATGGTGAATAGGTGGAATGGCATGCGATTGCGTTGGGGTACCTGGAACCTGCTGTAGTGGGATGGGTGGATTTCGTGGTGACATGGGCAGAGCCGCGGATGGAGGTCCTGCACCTGGGTGGTGTGGCGGGGGCGGTTGGTGTTGAGGAATGAGATGACCATGACTAGACCATTGTGGCGGGTAGAACTGATCTGGGGGTACGCCAGGAACAAACTGAGGATACTATAACACGGTTCAGTATGTCAAGGCAATTGACGTCACCAAATTAAGCGGGACAGTACGCACATAGTAACCCTGCCACATGGTTGGGGGGGGAGGAAGACCACTGGGTGGGCCAGGAGGTGCGTGGGGTGTCAATCTTGGACTAGGCATAGCCGCAGGCACGGGACCACCGCCAGAACCAGCTTGCGGCCGACCACCACTGACACCACCGTTTTGGCCATTTACCATGGGGCGCGAGTACACGGGAGACCGAGGGGGTGCAGAAGGATTGCCATTCTGACCTTGCCGCATGGTACCAGAGGGAAAATTGGGCGGGTAAGGCTGACCCTGATTGTGTTGTGAAGGTAACGAAGCGGAGCGTGATGCAGGAGAGGCCACCTCATGGGGAGGGGTCGGTACGGATTGGGTGGAGGGGCCTTGGAAGAGCTTTGCAATGCTCTTCTTGTCGAACTTCGGAACAGGAGAAGGAGCGGGAGCAGAAGGGGGCGCGGGGTGAGAGGATGATGAAGCAGAAGGGGCTGAAGAGAGAGGTGGCGGCCGATTAGTAACAGCAGACTTTGCTGCATCAGAGACGCCATTCTGGACGGCAACGGAGCCAAAAGATTTAACACCATCCGCAGGTTTTACTGCAGGTGCAGATGCTGGTGAAGAAGAGATAGGAGCCGAGGCATCATCTATCGAGCCAAAGGTCACACCTGGCAAGACAACGAGTTGGGGTATGGGATGAGAACAAAGATAGATGGAAATACCTTGCTTCACTGCGCTTCGTGGGATGTTGACACCATCTTTTATGGAAACCCCTTGACCGAGAGCGCTGGAACGCCGGGAATGGGCTGCATGAAAATTAGCGGGATTTGTGACGGAAACGGGGGTTGGTGGGGCAGGAGATTGTGAGCGTGAGGGAGTAGTAGTCGCGCTATTTTGTGGAGGGCCCCGTGCCCAAGCAGACTTTGACGGAAGCTGGGGAGGATTCTTCGATGTTGACACTGTAGCAGATCTGCTCATTCTATGAATAGGATGTCAGCAGAGCCGAGAAGTGAGGTCTCTGAGGAAGAGGGGAAGTCGACGGAAACAACATGGAGAAAAACGGGCGGAAGGATGGCCGATCAAATACAGTGCAAGGCCAGGTGGTGAGAGAATAGGCCGGTAAAAGTTTAAGGGGTGGATTGGGGGACTCGCCGCGGACGAAAGTGGGTAGAAGAAAACGTCACACTCGAGGAAAGAGATCACGTCGATTAGAGAGAAACAGTATGGATACTTACGAATGTGGACGAGTATCGCCTGTTGGGATGAGGGAGAGATCTGTGTTTTTGTGAGTGCGGTGTGTGGGTGTAGTGCGCGCTTGGGTGGTCTTTTCGAAAAATGACCTGCCAGCAGGCGAACTAACTAGCAAGTAATTCGACAGAGGCAAAAAAGAAAATGGGAGAAGAGAGAGGGGAGGGAGGGGAGGATGGACGAATGAGTCCAATCCAGAGTAGTCGGTCCTGGGGACGTCGTGCGAGAGAGCAGAACGTTTAGACTACTTGAGAAAAATAGGGCACGACTGAGACCCCTGTCACCCCGCATACACACCACTCACTCTGCGCATATATCCCGGGAACCACCCCATATACCTCAGGCAGACCTCTTTACGTTCACATTTTATTTAAAACAGACTACACACCACCTCGAGGTAGGTGTGTGTTTTCGATTCGATGATCTGGGGTCGTGCCTCGCAATGGTGCCTCGGCTGGGGTCAGATGACTCGCTATCTCGACGTCAAGTAGATTGTCACTTGCTTTCTCCAATGACACTGGGATTCGAACCACACAAGAACTTGCTTTCCATTTCCCTCATTGACCCCATCGTTTTCCTTCGTGGGGTCGATTTTTCTAGTGGGCGACATGAAAATGCACCCCCATCCATACTGCGTGGTCTTTTAACCCTCCGCTTGACAAAGCCAACTCGTATTTCGAGCATTCAAGTCGAGCTCATCGGCCAGTCGGTTACTACCTGGTCGGAAGGTATTTTATTTTATTTCTGTACACTTGAAACGAGGAACTGAATCCTAATCATTAAAGGATCCGCTATTCGTCCCATAGAGATGCAAGAAGAGAACAAGCTATTTTCTGCAACTCAAACATTCTTCCAGGCACCACGGAGCAGCTATCACCGTCGAGCCTCCTCCGTTGAGCCCGGCCTCTCTTGCAACCCGGGCGAAGACGAAGTCATTGACCGTGCTTCCTCACCCTCACTAATTCACGGCTCGGGTCCTACTGGCTTTTTTCGTCTGTTCGATCCACCTCGGGGCAGAGAACAAGCGCGCGGTCGCTTTAGTGTAGATGAAGTTCTCCTTCAGCGCGTGCACCCCCAAGAGATGCGTTCGCGCTCCCCAACGGCTCGCAATTCTCAGTCACATGCACCATCCCAGGAGGATGCCACCATGCCTCCGGCCTACCGGCTGCAAGATGGCCCGCACTCACGGGCCTTGGAGACGCTATCGCGATCTCTACTCCATCTCCCTGCAAATGGGAGCGAAGTTATCGTCCTAGGCGGTGATGAGCACAGGGACGCAGGAGACGGATGGCAAGAGTTCAAAAAGGGTATGGCACTCATTTTCACCCTGCATACCTCCCGCTGAGTGAATGGGCAGGGTTGTACACATTCCCGATATCTTTTGCCATTCCCTCCTACATGCCTCCTACCCTCTCTTGCGACTATGGCTCAGTCACGTGGCGTCTAAAAGCAAATGTTCATCGCCCAGGAGTATTTACGCCCAAGCTCTCTGCATCACGTGAGGTCACCCTTGTTGCGTCGCCGAGCGAAGACCTCAGGGAGGATGCTGAGGGCTTCGCTCTTGAGCGGGTTTGGGGGGACCAGATGCAGTACACGCTCTCCATCTCTGGGCGGATGTTTCCAATCGGCGGTACTATACCCATCACACTGAGCTTCTTGCCGATGGCAAAAGTCAAGATCTACAAGATTTCTGCGCAGCTCGAAGGTGATCCACACGTCACCGATTTCTGTTGTCATTGACCGTTAGCAGAACAGTTAATTTTCTTCACGTTCGAGCCAAAGATGCGCCGCACCGATGCCGCGCGGCGTTTCAATTTGCTCTCCCTTGAGTCTAGGGACAAAGTTTCGCCGCTTTTACCCCTCTCTCAGACAGTGACAGATTCTCCCCTACGTGACCTCCCTCCAGATCTCGCCACAAGCTTGGCGGGTGCTGGCCCGTGGACTCTCCAGATGGCCCTGAAAGTGCCGAACGGGTCTGGGACCCTGCACTTTTCCAACAAGAACAGGCGTGGCCCAATCCAAATATCTCATACGCTAACAATTACGATCCGAGTCGAGCGAGGCGATGATAAACAGATGGATCCGAAGACTGGGCAACGTAAGCGATTCGACGTCATCCTGCAAATCCCAGTGCACATTCTCTCGGTATTGTACCTCCACACTTTTTCCGGACTATCAAACACGGTATACTTACGGTACATGTACATGTGTGGTCTCTGGAACTAGTCGTTGGCAAGCGCGCAGCACGTTGCACTCCCACGCTACACCGAGAGACAAGACGCACCGTCCCCGCTACCCGATCCACGCCCCTCTCGGAGTCGTCGCCACTCTCTACCTCTCTTACGTCACACTTTTGCGCCACAGAGTTTGGTTACTGCAGGGCCGTTAGAGCTATTCGTCTTGCCCGAGGAGCAATTACTTGAAGCGGATACGCTATACGAGCGCAGCACGATTTTCGAACGGCTTATTACGGGGCAGCAGAGCGAGGCGGGAGTTGAACCGCCGCCTTACAGCGCTACGTGAGGACGATGCTAAGTTATAGGGACTTGAATAGTCATATGCCTTCATTCTTACTCGTAGGGGACTCATAAATAACTTGTATGGAAGGAAACGGGACAATGTAGTAGCGGATTAATTGGCCGGTGAGGGATGGGAAAAACCTTGGGAATAATTCGGATTTGGAGAAGATGCTACCGAAGAGGCGTGGCCAATATCTCCTCGCGGACATTAAAGAAATGTCTAGAAATGTCTACGACCAGCATTCACACGTCAGCACGTCAGCCGTCACCGTAATGAGCACCGAAAGAAGTGGCACTCACATCTGGTCCCGTCCTTCGGCCCGATGAGACCCTTCCCCGTTCCCGCCCCAGGTGACGATCCACCGACCGAGGACTTTGCCCGCAGGGTCCCGCATCTCCGCGACCGCATCCTCTTCTCCCGGCCGCACAGCCGCGGCGTCATTGGGAGACAGCAGCACGCTCCGCGCGAGCTCCCTATCGCCCAGGAACGTCGGGTCGTAGAGGCGCGTGCTGCTGTGAGCCTGGCGCTAGCGGTGTAGGTGTGGTGAAAGCCAGCGCACGTGACGTACGGCTTACGCGACTAGCACATTAGACACGCCTGAGGTGGCGAGCGCTGTCGCCGCAAGCGCTACGCGTGCGATGGACGAGAGGCGATTCGACTATGAAAGATGAATGGGGGGAGAGAGCCAGCGCAAGGGAGGACAGAGATATAATATTTTGAGGTGGCGGAAGGTCTGAATTAGAGGACCGACGTAGACGACTGTCGGGTCGTCGTGATCACTCGAGCGACGCGCGGCCTCGACGTCCGGGACGGTGGATAGAGATGCGGTCGAACACGCGACGAGACGTTTGGGAGAGGCCATTGCGCGGAGACGTGCGGGTGTGAAAGTATTGTCGTCTATGTAACAGGAAAGGAATAGCAGGACGCAGGCCACGTCGTTCAAATGCCGTGCCCGCCAAGATTACCGACGAGCTGCTCGTCGCATAGAGTGCAGGGATGGCAAAAGTTGGTGGGTCAACGCGTCAGCAATGACACTGAGCTCGCCCACCCAGAGACTTGCGCTACCCTCGTCGTTTGTGGTCGACGAAATGATGTACCATCCGCTAAAATAATGGTCAACGTACAAATATTCCCGATTTATACACTGTGTTTGTTATCACTGCTGAGTGTGTTGCGGCACCCTCTGTGCAAACGAAGGCGAGGGCCGTTAACTCGGAGAGTCTGAGCCCACGTTGGCGCGTGTCGATGCTAGCGGGAATGCGAATGCGAGCGAGAGAAAATACGAGGAGAACAACTTGTAAATTTCCGGGCGCCCTCGAGAATCTTGACCCCAGAGACGCCACCACCTCGCCAATGGTGCAAACTTCGTCCTGTCTACATTCATGTGAGCGCACAAGTCGAGGAAGTGTAGTTGAGGATGTACTTCGAGCGTCTATATCGAGCGTCTATATCGCTGCCAAATTAGGAATGTTAGAATTTTTGGGCTCCTGGCACCCGCGACCCACCCGCTCCGATCCCGTAACCCGATAACTTACGTTCCATACTAGCTGCCACGCTTCCAAGTGTATCCTCAGGCTATTGATACATCCAAAAATGTAGTCTGTCGCTCCCGGGGATCGTTAACAGTGCCTTTCACTATCAGACACCACTGTGAAATGAGAATGTTGGATTGACAAGACGCTATGAGGGTCACTACCGTACAATACACAATCACTATCTGATTTTCGCAACCGCAGCCGTATTTTGCATGGAGAAAACTCGAATCGTCGCGTTAAGAAATGGTCCGAGGGGAAAACCAACTAGGTATCCCCGATTCAAAGTTAAAGGTCTAGTCGTAGTTTAGTTTCCACTTTTGATTGGCAAAATCATCCGCTCTGTCTTCGACAGTCACCTACAAGCCTTCAGATAAAATATTCGTTAATTTTCGCCAGAAGCCTACCTGGGTACCATCAGCTCCTTCAGCAAGGGTCCAGTATTTCCGAGCCTGATCATTTGTTGCGATCCTAACCATATTTCAATATCGAAAAGGAGAAAATTTCAAGCGAGGTAAACGTACGTGTACTCGCCCCTACTAGCAGTGGCTTCTATGAACCATTCATTCCAGTTTCGACCAGAGGTGCCCCCATGAGCATTGACTGTTGTTCCATCATCGGCGGCAGCAGTAAAGTCCGCGATAATGATGCGATAGAGGTTCATCCTCAGAGGTTCGACGTACTTGATATGCCACTGCAGAGCGTCATGTTTATGTAAGGGAGGTAAAAAGATTGAACACACAACTGGACGCGAGGGGACAACTATAACTGGTCTCCTACTACCGTCGATGCTCGTGCAGCCAACATATTTGTCGTGACTGACGTTTGAGATGGTGTATGCGCCCTCACGAACAAGGGCACGCTCGTTTTCGACGAGAATCAAGGGATCCTGTTGAACTTGGGTTATGAAGCCGAGTTTGTTCCACTTCTTAACCATTTCCGTACTACCAACCGTCTCGTCTGAAAAATCGGTCGCATCAATACAATACAAGATAAGCGATTACTTACCGCCGAGGAGCTTCTGTAGGCCCTCATCCCAAAGGTTGCGTTTGGTTAGGCTATCCGGGTGTACCGTTCCGTTACGCGGTGCCTTCTTCCATGTTTCCTGCGTGACAACCTCGTCAGGGCGAATATGTGGCCACCTGAAGGGTTTGTTCACAACAGGAAGCCAAACTAACTGAAGAGGTATTCTCACCAATGCATATTGCCTATAGAAAGCAACGGTCATTAGGTTGAGTCTATTGAAGATATTGACTTACACCTGTCAGGTGATCGAAAAACGAAATAAATCAGTTGCGCTCAAAAAGACTGTGAATAATGCTTACATGAAAAAATCTGCCTGCCACGGTAGCGACAGTCCCTTGGTAAGGTCACCAGGTTTAACCGTCTCATGAAATCTGAATCGGGTTCCGTGGTTGTACGTGGAACTGAGCGCCGCTACCCAATATACCTCGATGCCTGGATAGAGGGGAGCTCCAGTCGTCCACTTGAGCGCTGCGCGAGTAAGCTTCGACTGGATGGGTTCATCTGTGAAGCGACTTCCGGTTTTAAATTCCCCTTTCGCCCATTTCGCCAGGCGGTCATACTGTAGCTCGGTGAGCGAGGACCACCTATCCCTGTGATTGGAGTCGTCCATGTCCTCAGGCATATCGCCTACGCACAAGAGGAATTAACGCGTGGATTGTGACACGGAGACATTTTGAAATAACTTACCACTGTCACCGGCCAGGCGGGGCATGTAGTAGTCGTGAGCTTGATCATTTCTGACGAATCTGTTCGCTGGGTCGTGTGGCCTGATGGGCGCTCTCACGCGATCGAAGATCGATTGTCGAAGTGACCCATGATCCCCTGATGTGCCCAGAGTTGGGACTACCGACAAACGGTCGTGTGGGAAACGGTGTTCTCTATGGGGCCCTTTTGTGGAAGGGAGGTTAACGGCTAAGTATTAAAAAGACAAGGTGGAACGCACCGTGACCTTCATTGGCCTTCATATTGGTCCAAGACAGGAACCGAGCACACTCGATGATTGGCTTGATATCGGAATCATAAAAAACATCGCCGCAGTCGTAGTCCCGGCGGCCGAAACGGCGTGGCCATTCATAGACGTCCTCAATCACATCGTACAAGGAGCTAGGGCAGTATAACCCATTGGTGAACTTGGGAGGCGCCGTTATCACGATTGTCTTAAGTTTGGGCGTGTTTCTCCTGAAGATAGTGTGAGAATTGGTACGCTACATGAACATGAAAGCACGCACGTGATGGTGTTGCTGCCCGACTTTGGTTGGGCTGTAACAGTGACATTCCCATCACATACGGTGTCGTACCAGTCATCGTTGTCGAATTTATCCAGCAAGTCTGGGTGGGCAGTATTGTTTCTAACACTCTTTGATTCGCCAGTTCCGGCCAAAAAGACCAAGCGGCCGTTGGTGTCTGTCCATATCTTTCCGAGATCAACGCTACATGCCACTCCCGTACTTCCAGTAAAACTTCCAGTAAGTGTTTTAGGGGTATGGTCTTCCGATGAGACTGTCTCCGTGTGTTGGATGGTCAGCTTTGGGCGGTAGTCAGTATGTTCGTAAACACCCCTTTGGCCGGCCTACACAATTTATGAATTATTGTCAACAACAAAGCCAACGCAATAATACTGACAACATAGGCATCCACTCTCGGATTACGGAGCCGGAAGGTCTCCTGGTGATCCTTGCCTAGGTTCAGAATCAGTTAAAAGTCACGGAAGGCATGCCCAACAATTTTGCTTTACCTTTGAATCTGACCCAAGCAGCTTTCTTGTTCGCAACATTCACGGTCCATGTCAACGTCCAGTTTTCTTTCGTGGCTTCTTGCCAGACCGCTTCTTGCTCTCTGTGAAGATAGGCGTGGAAGGTTACAGCCTGGGTCGATGTAGACATCAGTAGATTGTTATGCGCATACTCGAATGTTCGAAGCTTACCGAAGGTCGGATTTTTCCATCTGGGCCCCTGAATGTAAATTCATCGGGATGTTCCCTGTCGGGGTTCTCAAACGCAGGGCAAGGCTCTGTGGAGTCTCCTACACGAGAAATTCCAATGGGGGGGAATATTTCTACGCCGTCGTAAGTCTGAGCCATGGATAGTGGGTGCTGAGGATAGATACGATACCAAGATGGAGTCTTCTTTATAAAACTACAAATTCGGTGCTTGAGAATCGTAGCTCCTTGTCGGATGAAAATCTAGGGTTTGAAGATCTACAGTAACTTCAACACCATTTCCATTCCGGGACAGTATGTCCCTATACGTAATCACTTCCACTCGCACATTACTCCCTGTCCAGTCGCTCCGAGTGGGTGCTAGTCGGTCAGATCTACTCAGAGCTCAAGCGCTAATGACCGTGACACAGCTGGTAGGAGAGGAAATCCGATCACATCTCACTACACCAGTTTAAAGCTTGTACTATCGATGTACACCCGTTCGTCCCCGATCGGAGCTCTCTTCCGCAACGTCCACTTCGATAAGGTCACGCTGCCAGTGGACCATAGAAAAGGGTGGACCTGGGCTTAGGGTTGAAATCCTCGGCGGCCGAGATACTGCTAGCCCTTCGTCTGATGAACACAAGGTGCTCAGAAGAAAAAGGACCTTGCCGGGCAAGGTCATGAAATTCCCGTAAACCGCAACACTCGCCGCTCCGCCACGTAACGCGTAACGTGGACACATCCTGGGGTACCAGCCCCCTTTCTTTCTACCACCCTCCGCTTGGCTCGAGTCTATTCAGAACCCTACCACTCCGAGCACCTGTCATGTTCTTTACGTATACTGTCACTCGCCGCCAGAAGCTACGTGCCCCTTCTTCTGCGCCCGATGCCCCTCTTTTCCGCGAAATGCGTGGCTACTCCCCCCATTGGCAAGGAACCCCCCCTTTTCTTTTTTTTTTTTTGCACCCCCTTCCATGCGTGAACGTACATGCCCGGCCAGTGAGCGCGCATTTTATCCAACGCGCCAGACCCGAAGGACACGAGTGGTAGACAACTCCACATGGTTTACGTAGTACCGCAGTACTAGTAGAACGCGAGGGGAAAGGGGACTCGGAGAGAGAATAGAAAGGTATATTGGTAGCTATATCCGAGGGGAGGGGACGACTCGTTAAAGATCTACTTGGATAGTCGTCGAACGCCTTTGAGAGGTGCACACCTAAACAAAAGATGGCCTAGTGGCCACCCGAGTCGATGGCGTCCACACGTACAGAAGTACAGAAGTACAGAAGTTTGGATTGCGTTACCACAATGGTTAAATTCCCAAAGAGAGATTGATTCATCGATCGAAGTCGATTTACTTTACTTCTTCCATCACCGTACGGAACTAATCTTCATATGGGGTCCACTGTAATACGCCACTAAGAGGTCCTTCCCGTCCCAAGTACCCCACTAGGATTCACAAATATTTCTTTTTCCTTTCGTAGTCCTCCCGCACATTCAGAAAGAGTTCATCAGATACTGCGAAACGCCCTTTTGAGTCGACGGAATTTAGCCAAATTTCCCACAGAAGAACCCATGCGAAGGGCCGTTATCATTCCCTGAGACGATAAACGGTCTAATGCCATGGTGGCGTCACCCACAGCAGTCCAGCATGCATCTTCGTCTACGGAAGGTTCCAAGTAGGAAGTGGAAGCAGCTGTGCAACGAGGGAAGTTTGAATCTGAATGCGGTGGCCGGTGGTCGTTCCCCTCGATGATCTGCGATATATGCACGGTGCCAGTACCCAATAGGTCCAAGAAGCCAGATGGGTTGGTGTCATCTGTATGATAAACAACGATTCGTGTGTTGTTAGATAGCTGGG
>QFDV01000170.1:7268-48407 GCA_003315845.1 Lactarius trivialis
GCACAATATCAACCTCTTTGGCGTGCGCGCAGATAAGAACTGCAGTCGCAGAGGTCCGGGTCACGGCGGGAGGTGAGTCAATCCATCTATTGGGTTTGCCAAGTTCGTCTCCGAGGTGCCACGGATTTACGTACCTAGCGTTGCGAGATAACCAAGCCACTGATAACGGTTGACGTGCTTGACAACCCCACCATCTTTGCGACTCGCACGTGAAATTTCTGATTGTTCAACGAGAAAGCCTGCGCACGCCCCACGCACGCACGAAATGCAGCCGGTATGATTGTTCGGATTTCATCAAAGTGAGGTCCGAATACTTGAGGTTGTTTCTTTGGGGAAAAGCAAAGCAGTAGACAGACTCCTGTTGTGCCATGCCCTTCTCCGCGGAACACCTTACGCCACTCTTTTTCCTTCCAGAAGCGCCGTTGGGGATTCGTTCCATAGTTCTCTTCCCAGCCTGTTTTGGACCCGGGACTCTTGATAAAGAGTGTCGGCACCGCAAAATCGATAACCATCTCCCACCTCTCCATCCACACACGAGAGAGTAAAATGTCCTGCACAGACACAGGTGAGTCTTTAATTGACAGATGTGATTGGGGCGTATTCGCGGGCTGACAACAAACAAAAAAAATAAGCTGCTGCACCTTCCTGGCAAGCAACCCTCGAAAATTCTCGCGCGCAATTCCGGGCGTGGAATACTAATAGTGCGGCGTCGACGCGGGTCGTTGCTACCTCATCCGCTTCGCAAAAGGCTGCTTCGTCGCGCGCGAGCTCGGCAGGGGCGAGTCGTCATGAACCCGGACACGATCTGGCCGCGCATGGCGATCTCGAACGCCACTGCGGTACCCCGTGGTTCTCCTGATCTTGATGGATAATTGCCCTCGCGTCCCACGCTGTCTGTCGGCAACAATCCTTTCTGTCATTTATCATCCCTCCCTCTCTTTTTCATGTCTGTCCGACGGGACGTTGGCATGTAGACCCATCCTGTATCAGTGTCCGAGTTTCATTGATTGTTGTAGCAAGGGGGCACCCTCTGGGTCATCATGATGTATTTCTACGACGAGTAGCACTTCACCTCGACTTGTTACACAATGCATGAACAATCCACCCTGAGATTGCGATACCGGAGACGGATCGATCCCACTTTGACTGTTAACGAGTATGGTCGCCGCTTCGCGCTGAATACAGAATTTCGTACAGTCTTTTAAATTCGAGGATGCGCCGCCACATTATTATTATTGCCAGTGGTAACGCAGTTGGCCCAAATTGACTGACACCGACGCCGAGTTCTCGCAGCGCTATAGACCATTGGGTAGACAATAACTTGAACGTTGCGGGGGCTCCTCGCGGTCGGCTAGAATGTTCTACGCGAGGGTGCCTCGCATCTGTACTGAGTCCACATCGAGGGAAATTTAATGAACGAATCCCGAGTGTGACTTGTGGGTACGTGTGGGTGACTTTTCTTTTCTCAACCTCTTTGGAGTCCACATGGGTCGTCCGAATATTTGAACTGTAAAATTTACGTGAGGGGCGGCGGCACGATCTGTGCATGGAGGGCACAGTAGATGATCGAGGATCATTGACAGTTACAGTACTGCAAGCGCGATCAAGCATATTCGGAAGCCGAAATTGATTCAATTAAGTTACTTGTTAACTCGGCCTCTCAAAAAATCCACGTCGACGCTAGTACAAGCTGGTGAGCCGAACGAGCATGCATAAATTGAGGCTGGACTCGGCTGAGTAACATACCTCCATTTGCTACATCGGGGTTTGCGAAAGTACCGAGCTGATAGGCGCGTTGAACGGTATGTTGGATCTTAACAACTGGACAGTTCTGAATCAACCGCGAGCAATATCGGGCTTTAGGTTTCTTGACTATTTATACACCAGCTGTAGAAAGTTACAGGGGGAGGGCAAAGTTGTAGAGGGTAAAGAATAAGAAGAAAGAGGCTGTGCATGAAAGACAAACAAGAGAGCAGACGGAAAAAAAAATTGGACAGCTGACAACCGGCTTAGCAAAAGGCGACATTTCCGTGGATTGGTAAAACAACAATCTTTGCGGCCAAAAAAAAAAACAGTAACAGTAACAGTAACGAGCTAGAGCGAAGGGTCTGGATGCGAAAAAAGACAAGATAGTGTTTCTCACCCAACACAAAAATGCAAAGTACGCAAAAAGTTGGAGAAACTAAAAGTGAACGGAAGGGTCCTGCATTGTATGTGTGGGCAAGGAAGGGAGGCGTAATTGGTGTTGGGAGTGAGTGGGACACCTGACTTGGAACTGACTGAACAAGACGCAGAACAGACGGAAACGAATGGGCGGCCACTGCTTGTCCTGGCTAAACTCATCCTTTTTTTGGACCAAGGAAAGGGTATCATCAACGTGCGAGGTAAAGAAAATAGACGGGTCCGCAGAAGAAAACCTCTCAGTTCGCCTCCATGGGGGATCCGGGCTGACTCGCCGACTTCTGCGGCGGTTGCTGTTGTGGTTGATAAGACGGTCGCCGTGGCACTCCGCGGCCCGAGGGTGGGCTCTTCACTGACAGCGAATTCTGTGCATCTATCTGCTGTTGCTGATGCGGTGGTGGCGGATCCATCCTAACCGCTGAAATTGACTGCCTACGCACGTCAAATGTGGGTGCGGGCGAGTCCGTCTCTCGCATGTCCGAATCGTCTCCAGGCACCATTTCCTCGGCACGTGGATGAGATGGAAACGAGTACGTTTCGCGTAGCTGTGGACTGTCTGTACTCGCGGCATACGCGGCCAGTTCGCCGTTTGCGACGCTCTTCCGTCTCCATAGCGCGTGGTTTGCAACTTCCGTACCGCGCATACCTTCTAGCTCCTCGACGCGGCGTTGCAGTCGCGCAACCTCATCGCGTAACCCACCCACGCGTCGTTCAACGGCTGCATCGACCGCAGCCTCAAATCCATTCTGCAGGGCCTGCGACTTGGCGAGTTGCTCCCCTAGCCATGTCTTGAGTTCCTTCGCGTCCTTCAAGGCGTCGTAGAATGCCTCGAAAGGTGCAAGAAAGGAGCTGCGCTGTGAAGAAGAGTCGGCGCGATTTAACACGGCAGGTGTCTGAGGAACAAGCATGGTAGAAATCGGCACCGATGCATGTGGTGGCGGAGCAAGAGAGGAAGTGCTGGACGAGGCGGCAAGGTTCGAGCGGAGGGTGAGACGTGTGGGTGTCGGCGGGACGTTGCCCGGTATCCGCCGCCCACCTAGGGACTGTTGAACATTCGGTAGGGAGGGTAGTGTCATGGCCGTGAAGCGACTGCCTTGTTGAGGCGGCGCACTTTGTATGACGGGTTGTGTGCGGGGATCTCGTGGGGAAATAACGATATCAGCTGGCTTTTTTTTGGAGGATGAAGGAGATTTGAATGCTCGGCGACCGGCAAAAGATATTGGCGGAGGAGGTAATGAGTTGGGATGAGGATTTGCGGCCAAATCGGTTTGTTGGATCTGGCCCGCAGTTACGACGGGGCTAGAGCCTGGAGGATTTAAAGGAGGGTCAGTGGCGCGAGCAGTGCGCGCTACGTTCATATTTGGGCTTCGGGCTGAATTACGGGAAGATGTTGGTAGGGGTTTCACCGCGGCTGGGCAGACAGAGGGCTGAGAAGAAGACGGGAGGGGTGCACCCAGGCTCCCTCTCCGCTTCTCAATGAGGGCTTCTTGGTTACGCTTCACCGTGAGCATGGACCGAACCTGTTCTACGGCGTTCAGATCGTCGCGAGCCATAGCGGGCATCCCAATTACGATGGGAGGAGAGGCGGCCTTGGTATCAGAAGTGGTCGGATTGGGAGACGCCTGATCAACCAAGTGTGAAGGGCCGCTGACTGTGGTGCGCCGTTTCTTTGGAGAAGGTTGAGACTGGGGTGACGGTGCAGAAGGGGGCATCGACCGGGAAGCAGGATCCTGCTGAGTGGGAGGGTGGGATCGCGGCTGACGAGAGTGAGAGGGTGAGTCGTCGCCTGGATCATCGTGTTCCATCTTGACGCGACCTAGGTGAGGAGACGTACTATTGGCAGCTCTGTTGTAGGAGAAAGCATAAGCGGATAAGAAGAGAGGAGGGTGAGGGAACATACCGGTTATCAGAAGAAGTATCGTCTCGTTGCGAGAGCTCAGGATGGGATCTTTTCCTTCCATTTGGGATCGGGGGAGTTTCTATCATTGGAGCCGACGGAGAGGCTTCAGGAAGAGAGCGCGGACGTTCTGAGGGAGGTCTTGGCTGGATAGGAGGAAGGGAAGCCGGGTGCGAAGAGAGCTTGTCTAGCGAAGAGTTTGAGAAAGCGACGGCAAAGGGTGGAAGGGACTGAGGCTGCGAGTGACTAGAATGACGAACGGACATGATGGGGACGAAGGGAAGAGGAAAGCAAAGAAAGTGAAAAGGCGACAGGCAAGTAAATGAAACTTGCACGCCCCTCCTCTCCCTGTGCCGTGTAGCGAACCTCGTTCGTTCCAAATAAATCAATTTACATCCCGTAATATTATTATTTATTTATTTTATTCATCACTACCACCAATCACCATCCATCCATCACTCCCATCATTACAGTACCGTCCTGACGCGTTACACTTCTTACTTTGACTCCTCCTAACTTCTTGATACTCCAGCTGCAATCCATCCGAGTCCTGCGGAACGCCCGATCACCCATTTCACTTTCGTGTCTCGTCTGGGCGTCTCCTTGTCCCTCCTTTTGTTTTCAAAGATCCCGCCCGGCGCCCGTGTTCCAGCCAGAGCATCCCCTTTATGAGACCTCGCCGCATCTTCTCACCTTCCCGTCCCCCCACATGGGTTGCTTAACTTCCCCTTAGCATTCCTGCGTATACGTGCAGGTTAAATTGATTCCTCTCAGCCGAACTTCCGAACGGCCCTCGGTCATATAGTTCCTGTTCGAGTCTCGAGTACTTGATAAGACAATTGACAATGCCGTCCTTGGAACCATACCT
Organism: Lactarius trivialis; assembly: GCA_003315845.1. Classification (NCBI taxonomy): domain Eukaryota; kingdom Fungi; phylum Basidiomycota; class Agaricomycetes; order Russulales; family Russulaceae; genus Lactarius; species Lactarius trivialis. The sequence goes on from QFDV01000170.1 coordinate 12,215, forward strand.
TTCTTGTAAAAGTTGCATGTCCCCCTCTTCACCATGCTTGGCTCATCGCCACTTGCATTCGAACAGCCACCCACTCAATAACTCCGAAAGTATACTGTAACTCCGCTTGTCCTCGGTCGTTCAAGCTCAAGCTTCAAGTGCGCCATACCTATTTGTCGCTTCATTCCATATGCTCTCTGTGCTCTCTGCGCCTGTGTCCGGACGGGGGTAGCCCCGATTGGCTCATTGTTCCCTTTTAACTATCAAATCGTACCGCGTGATCTCACACCCCTGACATCTTCCATACTCTTCTGGCACTCCTTGTCCCGCTTCTTTCACTGCGCTTTATTCAACAGCACATTCTGACCCACGGCCACACCCGCCCCGCGAACCACGCACGCAGGAAGCCTCGGGATCTCCGTTACTGATACCGATTTCTCTGGAGACTCGGCTCGACCCTTTCCAGTATCAGCGCTCCTCTTGGTCTTTGTACACAATTCAAAGGTCAATAACTTGGAGCGGGTGTATTATCTCTTGCTCGTCTATTAGACCTTGCAGTTGTAGAATAAACACGGATTGCAAATGACGACCCGAGATGGCCGAGTACTCTTCCATTCTCCCCGCCAAATCTTTCCTTATTTGGTCAGCAGCTTAGATTGAACTCTCTCACCGGGACCGATCGTAAGGTGCAATTTTCTCGGTTCTGGCGCCTACTGCAGAGGTGAGAACAAAATTACCGATGAAGGAATAGGATTTCCTCACCTTACAATGCAAGATGAGCCTCATGTCCTTGGCGTCGTTTCTCATGGTATGCCATGCCCACAACGGAGCTTCGCACTTCGAGGAACCTTGGAACGCTTCACTCTCACTTGAGCGCAATGCTAGAGCTCGATCTAGATCTGTCGACACTCTCATGCATCGACCGCTGTTAGTAGGATATGGGATAGGCTGTGCTGCTGTAGTTTTTCGCTGCAGGTGGAAACATCTGGGACGGGTACAGAGTAATCTCAGTAACTTGGGCGAAAATATCTCGGTACCGTACACATGCACTGTTCTCTCCACCTGGCAAGAACGCGGATATTGCAAATGAATCTGAGCGGATACTGGTTTATCCGCCCGCCCTTGCAACCAGTCAATCTTACGGCACTACTTTTTCATTGGGGTTGCCAGGCCCAGTGCCACCGCAAGGCGCGTGGCGCCCCTTTGGGTCCCAGACTCATAACATGCAGGCAGCAGGCTCCAGCATTAATATGCGTGTAAGCGCAATGAAGCCTAAGTCTGTCTTTAAATCTGTGCCTGTCGTCGATCGGCGCACTCACTTTTCCTTCCCTATCCCGTACCGATTTATCAGCGATGTCCCAGTACAGTAATGTCTTGCGGAGAAAACGCGGTGCAAGAAGATTCGAGCGTTTGTGTGATACAGTATACAGTAATTGTGCCATTGGGCGAGTCGAGTCGGGAGTGAAGGCCGTTAATAAAATCAGGTGTGCCTGTGCCTGTGTGCTGTGTTGTTGATCTTAACTATGTGCACCAACTGTGCTGCACATGCAGAATTGAGAACACCCGTCGAATTATGCACCGGAGGAATGCAACATTGGCGCGATGTGGGCTGCTCTATGTCCTTTATGTGCTTCACACCAGTGTAGACCGACAGTACTTATTATTTTGGCATTCTCGGTGGGCGACATTGTCAACGAGTATGTAATTATAAATTGGTCAGAACTGGCTATGACTGCTGATGCGTGCTCGTGACGATCAGTGAGAACGTATGAATCACTGGCAACTGTTGGCATGTGGCCCAGTAGCAGCTGTTCATGGTGTAGGAAAGAAATAATCAACAACCAATACAAAAGGGTGAGGGTAATAGCTTCTGGATTCTAGAGTTTGCCTACGCGGCGGAGACACATCATGCTAGAGTATAGACTTCCGTCCCATATCGGTAGCAACCTCTGAAAAGATATTATGAAGGAAACACTGTCATATGCCAATGAGGTTCAACGCTGTCAGTGGGCGCATAAAGTTTTGACGTCGTTTCGTGGTGACTCGGAGATGCTGCTGCCTGCTGCCGGACCGTTCGGTGCGGCGCCACGTTTCAACCGCCGCTTGAATCGTGGTGGCAAATGGCGGAGTAGGCGCGTCCAAGTTTTGCACCAAACCATCCGCTCTTCCCTGTCGTTCTCAACGACAGACATGTCTTTCCTCCCACCGCCTCCGCCGGGAATGCCTACACTGCCTCCAGGAATGCCTCCGCCTCCCCCGGGTATGCCATCTGTTGCTCTAGGTGATCCCTCAAGCTCTCGTTTACCTCCCGAGGTACTCACCCTCAAGTCGCAAAAGTGGACCCAAATGCAGAAAAAGCGTTATGGGCAAAAAAGGAAAGGAGGTTATGTTGACATGGGGAAGCAGGTACGCTACAATGCAAGTATGTCGAGTTGCGAGCCTCATTAGGGTGGGTGTTGTGTAGGATATGCCTCCTGAACATGTGCGCAAAATCATAAAGGACCATGGTGACATGTCCAATCGCAAGTTCAGAAACGACAAACGAGTTCATCTCGGCGCATTGAAGTATGTTCCTCATGCTGTTATGAAGTTGCTCGAGAATATCCCCTTCCCGTGGGAGCAAGTACGCGAGGTTCCAGTCCTCTATCACATCACCGGGGCCATCACTTTCGTGAACGAGATTCCCCGTATCATCGAACCCGTATATCATGCGCAGTGGAGCAGTATGTGGCTGGCTATGCGTCGGGAGAAGCGGGACCGCAGGCACTTCAAGCGAATGCGTTTCCCGCCTTTCGATGACGAGGAGCCCCCGCTCGACTACGGCGACAATGTCCTTGATGTTGATCCCCTTGAAGCTATTCAACTTGATCTCGATGATACCGAGGACGCCCCCATCTTGGACTGGTTCTACGACCCTCGCCCTCTCATTGACACACCCCATGTCAATGGACCATCGTACAGATACTGGTCTCTCCCTTTACCAGTCATGGCTAACTTATATCGGCTTGGTCGCACTCTCCTTTCGGACCACACTGACACCAATGCGTCCTATCTCTTCGACAAGAAATCATTCTTCACTGCGAAGGCTCTCAACATGGCGATTCCTGGGGGTCCTAAATTTGAACCGCTTTATCGCGATATGGACAACTTTGATGAGGACTGGAATGAGTTCAATGACATCAATAAGGTCATCATTCGGCAGCAAATTCGCACAGAATACAAAGTTGCTTTCCCACATTTATACAACTCCCTACCGCGTTCAGTCAGGATATCTCCCTATCATGCCACAAAGAACGTCTATATTCGCACAGATGATCCGGACCTCCCAGCCTTCTATTTTGATCCGCTCGTAAACCCGATCTCGCTGCGCGGTGCGACACCTAAAAACACCCCCCTTGTCTCTCACGAGGACGCCATCTTTGGACCAAACGGCCAGGACGATGATGATTTCGAGCTCCCTGAAGAGTTTGTTCCTTTCCTGGATGAGAAGCCGCTGGAGAACGATATTACTGCAGATGCGATTGCCTTGTGGTGGGCTCCTGAGCCGTACTGTCGTCGTTCCGGACACATGCGCCGTGCGCAGGATATACCTTTGGTCAAGAACTGGTACTTGGAGCACTGCCCACCAAATCAACCCGTCAAAGTTCGAGTATCGTACCAGAAGTTGTTGAAGTGTTTCGTGCTCAACGAACTGAAGACACGACCCGAGAAGGCGATGACGAAGAAGAATCTGTTCCGGCAGTTGAAGGCCACCAAATTTTTCCAGACGACAAAATTGGACTGGGTTGAGGCCGGTTTACAAGTTTGTCGACAGGGGTACAACATGCTGAACCTGCTCATCCACCGCAAGGTCTGTATTTCACTCCATGTATGGCTTAGACGTGCTGACATTGGGATCACAGAACCTGAACTACTTACACCTCGACTACAACATGAACTTGAAGCCTGTCAAGTCTGTATTTTGAGTCCCCAGCGATGAGATATACTGACGGTCTGTTTTATAGAACGTTAACGACGAAAGAGCGTAAAAAGTCTCGCTTCGGCAATGCCTTCCATCTTTGTCGCGAAATTCTCCGCTTGACGAAGCTTGTTGTTGATGCCCACGTTCAGTACCGTCTCGGCAACGTTGATGCTTTCCAGCTTGCAGATGCGTTACAGTATATATTTGCACACGTCGGTGCTCTTACGGGCATGTATCGCTACAAGTACAAGCTCATGCGGCAAGTTCGGATGACAAAAGACCTGAAGCACCTTATCTACTATCGCTTCAACACCGGTCCCGTTGGCAAGGGACCCGGTGTCGGCTTCTGGGCTCCGGGCTGGCGAGTCTGGCTCTTCTTTATGCGTGGGATCGTGCCTCTTCTTGAGCGCTGGCTTGGGAACCTTCTGGCTCGCCAGTTCGAGGGACGAAATTCGAAGGGCGTTGCGAAGACTGTCACCAAGCAGCGTGTCGAGTCTCATTACGACCTGGAGCTTCGTGCCGCGGTCATGCATGATATTCTCGACATGATGCCAGAGTCGATTAAACAGAACAAGGCGAAGACAATTTTGCAACATCTGTCGGAGGCGTGGCGATGCTGGAAAGCAAACATCCCCTGGAAAGTACCCGGAATGCCAACGGCGATTGAGAACATCATCCTGCGTTACATAAAGAGCAAGGCCGACTGGTGGACATCGTCAGTCTCTTTCATTCCTCACCGCACCGTTTGAAACTTATTATTTAACCAGGGTTGCCCACTACAACCGTGAGCGTATCAGGCGCGGTGCGACTGTTGACAAAGCTGTTGTCAAGAAGAACCTCGGTCGTCTCACGCGGCTTTATTTGAAGGCGGAGCAGGAACGCCAACACGCCTACCTCAAGGATGGCCCGTATATCAGTGCAGAGGAGGCTGTGGCTATCTACACGGCGACTGTTCACTGGCTCGAGAGCCGGAAGTTTGCTCCTATCCCCTTCCCGTGAGCCGTTTTCTTTAAGGTACATTCCACATTCTGATGCCCGTTTCAGACCATTATCGTACAAGCATGATACCAAGTTGCTTGTGCTCGCTCTTGAAAAGTTGAAGGAAGCTTATTCCGTCAAGGGGCGCTTGAACCAGTCTCAGCGTGAAGAGTTGGCTCTCATTGAGCAGGCCTACGATAACCCTCACGAGTGTTTGTCGCGCATCAAGCGGCTATTGCTAACTCAGCGGGCATTCAAGGAATCCGGCATCGAGTTTTTCGACACCTACGACAAGCTCATCCCCTGCTACGACATCGAACCCGTCGAGAAGATCACGGACGCTTATCTCGATCAGTTCTTATTCTTCGAGGCAGATAAACGTGGTCTCTTCCCCGCATGGATCAAGCCCGCGGACACGGAGCCGCCCCCGCTTTTGGTTTACAAGTGGTGCCAAGGCATCAACAACTTGACGGAAATCTGGGAGACGAGCGAAGGCGAATGCAATGTGATGATGGAGACGGTATTCTCTAAGGTCTATGAGAAGATCGATCTGACGCTTCTCAACCGATTGCTTCGTCTCATTCTGGACCACAATCTAGCTGATTATATCACCGCGAAAAACAATACGGTGCTCACCTACAAGGATATGGCGCATACAAACGCATATGGGATGATCCGCGGACTTCAATTCTCAGCTTTCGTCTTCCAGTACTATGGTCTCGTGCTCGACATTCTCGTCTTGGGTCTGCAGCGGGCTAGCGAAATGGCTGGTCCTCCACAATCGCCAAACAACTTCCTTCAGTTTCGCGACTCTACAACTGAGACGCGCCATCCTATCCGTCTCTATTCGCGCTACGTGGACAGACTACATATCCTTTTCCGCTTTAGTGCGGATGAGGCGCGCGACCTCATTCAAAGATACCTCAGTGCCAACCCAGACCCGACTAACAACAACGTTATTGGGTATAACAACAAGCGCTGTTGGCCGCGTGACTGTCGTATGCGCTTGATCAAACATGACGTCAACTTGGGCCGTGCAGTCTTCTGGAATGTGAAGCAGAGTTTACCTCGCTCTTTGACAACAATCGAATGGGAAGACACTTTTGTGAGCGTGTATTCGCGCGAGAACCCTCAGCTATTGTTCTCTATGTGTGGATTCGAAGTGCGGATCTTGCCGAAGATGCGAACGATGGGCGGGGAACAGTACTCGCTCAAAGACGCCGTGTGGAATCTCACTAATGAACAAACAAAGGAGCGGACGGCACAAGCATTCCTTCGCGTCTCGGATGAAGGTGCGGTACAATGCCCGTGTTATTCTCGGTACAATCCATGCTGATAGCGTGTGCAGGTGTCCAAATGTTCAACAATCGTATCCGTCAGGTGCTAATGAGCTCTGGTTCCACAACCTTCTCTAAAATCGTTAACAAGTGGAACACGGCGTTGATTGGCCTCATGACCTACTACCGTGAGGCAGTGATCCACACGAACGAGCTCCTTGACGCATTGGTCAAGGCGGAGAATAAGATTCAGACTCGCGTGAAGATTGGGCTGAATTCGAAGATGCCGTCGCGTTTCCCCCCAGTAGTATTCTACACGCCCAAGGTTCGTCCTTCAATTATGGTGTCATGTACCTTCCTGATCTTCAATCAACAGGAATTGGGAGGACTCGGAATGCTGTCGATGGGGCATGTGCTCATTCCACAGAGTGACCTTCGCTGGTCAAAGCAGACCGATGTCGGAGGTACTGACTTTCGCCTTTTAAGTTCTACGTTTATTTACGCTCGATCAAAGTGACCCACTTCCGCGCTGGTATGACTCACGAAGAGGACCAACTCATTCCCAACCTATACCGCTATCTGCAGCCATGGGAGGCCGAGTTCCTTGACTCTGCACGTGTTTGGTCGGAGTACTCCATGAAGCGCAAGGAGGCCAACGCACAAAACCGTCGCTTGACGCTGGAAGATCTAGAGGATAGCTGGGACCGCGGCATCCCTCGTATCAACACGCTCTTCCAGAAGGACCGTCATACGTACAGATGTTTACTGGTCTCATTGTGCAGTTGTTGACGCGATGTTTCAGATTGGCATATGACCGTGGCTGGCGTGTGCGGACGGACTGGAAGCAGTACCAACTTCTCAAGCAGTGAGTTTGTACTTTTCTCGGCCGTCACCGTGACCCTAATCTGTTCACCAGCAATCCATTCTGGTGGACATCACAACGTCACGACGGCAAGCTGTGGCAGTTAAACAACTATCGTGTCGACGTTATTGCTGCGTTGGGAGGCGTGGAAGGAATCCTCGAACATACACTCTTCAAGGGCACGTACTTCCCCACGTGGGAAGGTTTGTTCTGGGAAAAGGCGTCCGGGTTCGAAGAATCGATGCGATATAAGAAGCTCACGAACGCTCAGCGTTCCGGTCTCAACCAGATCCCTAACCGTCGCTTCACGCTCTGGTGGAGCCCGACTATCAACCGCGCGAACGTCTATGTCGGCTTCCAAGTACAACTGGATTTGACGGGTATCTTCATGTACGCGGATCACCATGACCGACAATCCCAATTATACTAACATTGGCTTTTCACAGGCACGGCAAAATCCCAACGCTCAAGATCAGTTTGATTCAGATCTTCCGTGCGCACTTGTGGCAAAAGAGTACGTTCACTTCGCTTGTTTGGCGGCTGTATCTGACATGTTGTTCTAGTTCACGAGAGTGTCGTCATGGATCTGGTAAGTCAACAAATTCGGTTGTTGAGCGTCGAATCAATTGGTCATTTGGTATTCAGTGTCAAGTGTTCGACCAAGAGCTTGAAGCGCTTCAGATTGAGACCGTGCAAAAGGAGACGATTCACCCTCGTAAGAGTTACAAAATGAACTCGTCTTGCGCAGACATCCTCTTGTTCTCTGCGTACAAGGTAAGCTGTCGGCAACCTGTTGGAATTCCGGGCTCTAACCTTCCTTGCTCACAGTGGAATATCACACGGCCGTCGCTCGTTACCGATGTACGTTTAATCCATCTTTGCGACTGTCCTATTCAGCTTACACTACCCCAATAGAATAAGGACCAGATGGATGGGACTACCAGCAACAAGTTCTGGATCGATGTTCAGCTGCGGTGGGGTGACTTTGACAGTCATGACATAGAGCGTTACACTCGAGCGAAGTTCTTGGACTATGTAGGTTCGACTTCCTTCCCACATGACCTCAACGCTAATTCCGTTTGTACCTTTAGGTCTCTGACTCGATGAGTATCTACCCTTCTCCCACCGGTGTCATGATTGGCATGGATCTGGCATACAACCTGTGGTCGGCCTTTGGCAATTGGTTCCCTGGTCTCAAACCGCTTATCCAACAGGCTATGGCGAAGATCATGAAGGCGAATCCTGCGTGCCACGTGCTTCGCGAACGTATCAGGAAGGGTCTTCAGCTTTATTCGTCAGAACCAACGGAGCCCTATCTGAATAGCCAAGTTAGTTTCGGATTTACTTTGGTGTTCGCTACTGATGTCAAGTCTCGTAGAACTTCTCGGAGCTCTTCTCCAACCAGATCATTTGTTCGTCGCTCTGTCGTCCGCTTGCGGGTTCTGGATTCTGATGTTTGATTTCAGGGTTCGTTGACGACACGAACGTCTATCGTGTTACTATGTGCGTTTGGCTATCAGTAGCGCCCACTTCCTCATTCTTACGTCGTACTCCTTAGCCACAAGACATTCGAGGGTAACTTGACGACCAAGCCCATCAGTACGTCTAGCGCTAGTCATGCGTAACGAGAGTCTGACATGAAGTATTTTAGACGGGGCCATTTTCATCTTCAATCCGAGGTCTGGGCAGTTGTTCCTCAAGATTATTCACACAAGCGTGTGGGCTGGTCAGAAGCGTCTTGGGCAGCTCGCGAAGTGGAAGACAGCCGAAGAGGTTGCAGCATTGGTCCGTTCTTTGCCTGTCGAAGAACAGCCGAAGCAAGTCATCGTCACCCGGAAGGGCATGTTGGGTAAGTGGATTGTATTCAACACCGAGAGTCAAGTCAGCTGAAAGCATTACCAGATCCTTTGGAGGTCCATTTGCTCGACTTCCCGAATATCGTCATCAAAGGAAGTGAGTTACAACTGCCCTTCCAGGCCTGTATGAAGATGGAGAAATTCGGTGACCTTATTCTGGTGAGATTATTTCCATCAAATCGTGCCACATCTCTAATGTACTCCTCCCCCTTCCCACAGCGCGCAACTCAACCTCAGATGGTCCTATTCAGTCTTTACGGTAAGGGTATTGCAGAGTCGACGTGATCTGGATATTAAAGTGAACTATGTAGATGATTGGCTGAAGACAATCTCAAGCTATACTGCGTTCTCGCGCGTGATTCTTCTCCTCCGTGGCCTGCATGTCAACAACGAGAAGGCGAAAATCATCCTCCATCCTGACAAAAATACTATCACCGAACCCCACTTTGTTTGGCCGACTCTGTCTGATGAGGAATGGATCAAGGTCGAACTCGCGATGAAGGACTTGATTTTGGCTGTGAGCAAGTCCCATAGCCCCCCGCGCGCGTTGTGTTAACCTGTTGTGTAGGACTTTGGTAAACGCAATAGCGTGAATATCGCGTCCCTAACTTCCAGCGAGATACGCGACATCATCCTCGGTCAAGAAATCGCTGCACCGTCCGTCCAGCGCCAGCAGATGGCAGAGTTGGAAAAAAGCACCGAGGCTCAGGCCCAAGTCACCGCCGTGCAGACGTGAGCACTTGTACGTTTATATTTCGGATTCTTGCTAACGCCGTTTACAGTCAAACTACCAATATCCATGGCGATGCCATTCAGACCGTTACGAGTGAGTATTTCCGCTGGACCCGAAACTAAACCTCTGATCTTCGCTTTTCCAGCTACGAACTACGAACAGCAGGTCTTCAGCAGCAAGTCGGATTGGCGTGTGCGCGCGATTTCCGCCACACACCTTCCCCTTCGGCTGCAGCACATCTACGTTTCGAATGACGACGTAAAGGATGACGCTGCTTCATTTACATTTGTCCTTCCCAAGAACATCCTCCGCGCCTTCGTCGCTGCCTCCGACCTCCGGACTCAGGTAGCTGCGTTCTTGTATGGTGCCTCTCCTCCGGACAACAAACAAGTTAAAGAGATTAAGGTTGGTTCATGATGTACATTTCTAGTTATCGAATTTTTAACCCTGCTACAGGCCATCGCTTGGGCACCTCAACGGGGAAACAATAATTCCGTGGAGCTGCCGTCTAAGCTTCCGAAGGACGACTATCTTCTCAAGGATCTGGAGCCTCTGGGTTGGATCAAGACGCAAGCGCTGGAACTACCTCATCTATCCCCGAATGACATTACCTCACAAGCCAAGATTATGGCAGATCATCCTGAATGGGGCTCGTCGTCGATTTGTATTACTGCTGCGTTTACGCCCGGCTCTGTATCTCTCTCCTCCCACTCCTTGACCGTCCCCGGCTTTGAGTGGGGTAGGAAGAACCAAGACACATCTCCCAACCCTCAGGTGAGGATCCCAACGACCCATTAGTTTCTCTCTAACTGACGCATGATTGGTAAAGGGTTTCAACCCGAATATGTCGGAGCGCGTGCAACTGTTGTTGTCCGACCGTATCCTGGGTATGACGCTTGTTCCCGAGGGCAGGGTGTGGAACTACGGAATCGGTCTCACACAGCTGTGGTCGTCCCACATTCCCTACTCCATGATCCTCGATACTCCATTACTGTTCTGGGCCGAGGAACACAGGCCCGCAGCATTCCTGACAGTGAGTTTTTGACAAACCCCGACCCCGCTCCGCGTGCGCTTACTTACAAACGATTTACTCGAAACAGTTTGCTAATCTCGAGGCTGGAGAAGACTCGGCTGACGTTGAGAATAGTTTCCAATGATTCATATTACAGTACCATCGATCACCGCACGTTTGTTTGTCTTAACATACTGTACATTTTGCTGCATATCAATCTATTTCTGTCTTTTGTTTCTTGCTCCGACCTTCAACGCGTCAAATGACCCGAGGTACGTCCCTCGTGTTTGTTTTTTTACTCAGCAGTGTTGAGATGACAACAAACAGAGAGACTAGATCGACGTTGACTTGGACAGGCTCTCCCCCTCCCGTCGAGACATGTTCCAAGATTGGTCCCGGGAATCGCTTGTCCAGCGCCTTTGGATGCTTCTCGAGGCCGTCTGTCATCAGAAGGAGTGGAAGAGCACGGTTCTTTCCTGGGTCCGAAGCTGGTACCAATGCGCCGAAAGTATGCGCACACCGTGACGCTCCTTGACATCTTGCATGCGCGCGATGATGTCAACGTCGAAACGCTCGAGCAGGGCCGTTTCCTTAACTTGAGTGAGCACGTCAATAAACGGTAGGATGTCGTCCTTCTCCAGGGCATCCAGAGTATGGTACACCGAGGCCAGGAAGGCGCTGACGAGGCCAACGCGTTAATTTAGTATTCGGACTTGGGAACAGTGGCTCAGTGATGAGGATCGTGACGCGTGACGCGTGGGTCAGTGTCACAGTTCGTCGCGTTAGCTTGATACGATATATACGATATCCTCTTTTCCCCTAGTCTGCCCCGCCACTCTCTGTCATCATGTCGTCGACGCTCTCAACATTCGGGCAAAAGCACCGCTGGTGCCTTCTCGTAGACGATAACTTCAAGCAGATTTCAGGACTTTTCGAGGTTACGATTTCCGACAACGACAAAGTGAGCCACTTGAAGATGAAAGTTAAGCGGGAGCAGCCGGAAATCATCCAAGTTGGCGCCGCCACTCTCTTCGTTTATCTAACGAAGGGCGCAATGGCTCTCAACTCGCCAAGTCCCCAACGCGTGAACGACGTACTCGCACATATCGACGTCACTAACACGGCCATCGTTGAACCACTCAGTGACATGGCAACCATGGACAAACTTGGCCTCACACCGGATCGTGTCTTACTTGTGAAAGTTCCTAGTACGTCACGCATCCGTCATACAGGTCATGGCTCTAACGTCGAAGGAAGGACCTATCCACGACCCATTACGCCAGAACACAACCCTCCTTCTTCCCGTCGACCACAATTTCAAGGCCTGCTTTGGAGACCCTCTCATTGCTCAGACTTCGGACCAAGACGATGTGAGCCACTTGATTAATGCGGTCAGGGAGGCGAACATCCCCGGTGCCTCTACCCTCCAGATTTGGAGAACGAAGGGCAGATTGTCCCTCATCGCGCCGACTAACGATCACATAGCGCATGTACTCGACCATATCAACGTTGATGACCAAACTACAATTGAGGAACTCACTCGCTATATGGCAGTGGCGAGCCTTAGTCTCGCAAAACATGCTCGCACGATTGGCTGGTAAGTCACACATATCTATTGCCGCCGGTTCTGTTCTCATATAGGCCATAGATCCAAGATTGCATACAGCTCAAGCACCTGGAAACCTCATCCACGAAGTGGACTTGACTTATAGTGTCTGCTTCATCAAAGCGTCCACTAGAGGGACCTTTGGTGGACCTGATATCGCTTCGAATGGAATAGCGGGTACAAACTCCCCTGACTCCGAGGTTCCCAACTTCGTCAGGGAACGTGAACTGCTTCTGCGTCGAAAGCGAAGGGTGACTAATGACGTTCGTTAGTTGTTTTCCTATTGTGCGGTGTTTTGACTTCTGACGGATGGGGTCAGGCGACAGCAGTAGCTCAAAATATTCGCGAAGCGACTTATCAGGTGTATTTTGATGGTTCGACGGACGACTCCCTTCCCATTGCCAACCGAGATGAGGTTGACTACATTGGCTGCATTTCACTCACCACCAAATGGGCGATGCTGTGGGAGCCCGTAACACGTGGTACACGGCTCTTCAAAGAAGCTCACGCAAACTGTATATTTTTCTTCACCATCGCAGAACATTTTAAATCTCTTTCAGGCATTACCGTTAAACTGTGAGTTAACGCATTCATAGTTTTCTTTTGAGCTAAACTCTCCAACAGAGGGGAAGAGTCGTGGCCCTTCCTCCTTGTCACCCGCGTGGACAATAATCATTATGCATACACCCCAAGGAATGACTTTCTTGTTCTGAAGTGTGGTCTCCCACGAGTGGGGGTGGGAGTCAACTCCCACCCACCAGGTGGTATCGCCCCGGATCACCATCGCTTGATTATACAGGGAGCAAGCATCGTTCGATTCGCAAACACTTTTTTGGGCGCCTACAATCAAAATAATAATTTCACCTACATGGCCATATTTATCTCTGGTACCGCAGTAGCAGAGCGCCATATATTATATCAGAGAGAAGGCTCTAACCCGTCTGGGACGGTATGCGTGCATGTCTATCTCATTCAGATGTTATGCTAAATCACCGTAGGTTTTCAGCCGGATACGATACTTTGAATTATCAAATGAAGTTGGCCGCGCTGAATTCGCGCAGGAGCTTTACAATATCTCTTCTGCATTGGACGAGGAAGACGAGAATGACACACGAAGCCAGGTCGAATCCCTCACGGAGCATGTCAATGCGCTTCCTGGGCTGTTGGCGTTCACCGGCAAAACCACCGGCAAAACCAAGCGTTCTGCCCCCGATAATGGCAGGGACGAACCTGGACCCAGTGTTCGTTCGAGGCGTGACGATGGAGGCCTAACTGAACGACTGGAGATGAGGGGATATCAAGTGATACAGGATGTCATTGAGACAGATCACGGTAACTGGGAACGGCTTTTTAAGGTATAACATAGAAACCAATTATCCGCCCGTGATGACGGCCTGACTTATTCTTTGTAGTTACCACCTCACGTCCGCACAGTGTACCGACGAACTGACGTGAACAAGACAGAGCTGATCGCAAAGCTTGTCCGCGAAGGATCGAAAGAGCTGTTCATCTTCAAATATCTGAACGCGATACAGCCGAAGTCTCCACATATTATCTCTTTGATTGAAACCATCCCTTCTATCGACGGAGCATGGCTCATTCTACCAAAGCTGCACCCTATCTCCAATCAACAACTCGTGAATGGTGTTGGTGCCCGCGGTCGTATTCAGCTCGGCTGGGGCCTCATCAAGGGCCTCGCATTTCTTCACAAACATCATATAGCCCACCTGGACGTCAAGCCCGCCAATCTTGTCTGCGATGATAACTTGTGCTTGCAAATTATCGACTTCGATGTAGCTATCGAAGTTCGGGACGAAGACACGAAGATCGACGAATATCGCGGCACCAAGGACTGGACAGCGCCTGAAATAGGCGAGCAGGACGGGCCGACACCGATGTATAGCCCCATCAAGGCCGATAGATGGTCGTGTGGGCGTGTTGTTCTGCAACACATCATGGTCAAGCAAGAAGACAACCGCCTCTTCAAGTTTGCTGAGCAGTTGATGGTGAATGACCCCCAGCGACGACCGTCGCTGCTTGAATGGGGAAAGTGGCATGACGCTCCGTTCTCGGACGTGACCTGTGTGCGTGAAGACTGTGGGAAAGACGTCGCCCGAGGTCGACCTCGGGAGGACATGGAAGAAGCCGATGAAAGTACGCAGTCGCCAGACGCGAAGAGGTCCAAGCTTGCGGTGGTTGAGCAGATCATTAGCCAGACGGTACACACACATAACGCCAGCCATATCGCATGAGTACGGGAAACCTCTCATCTACCGCTTAACCTTGTACATGTCGAGCCTTGGTGCTCAACTGGAACAGCTGCACTGAAACCCGAGCATCTTTGCGTCGCCAATGCCACATGATAGCCACCCTCCTCTCCTCCCTCGTCTCTGCATCTAGCTCCTCATGTATCCTATGGTCACCTTCCGCACTCCAAGATTCGTAGGGGCTACATGCCATCTGGTGGGGGTGTTCGTCACGACCGTAAAGAGCCTCACACACCTTGGCCATCCTTGGCCAAAACACTTGGCCCGTCGCTCTCCGCGCCCGCCTCGGCTTTCGTAATCTTCCAGTACATCGAAGCTGCCAAAGGCTTGAAAAGGGGGTGAACAGTCGTGGCTCTTACGTCAAAACTGTTGTTCTCGAATCGTCCTTTAATTAAGGTACTAATTAAGGTACTGTACGTGGCTTAGCATGGGAGATCGTAACGCTACTGTAATTTGGGAGGAAGGTCCCATCATGTGTTCTGTTTTGTCTCTTCAGTCACCGGAAGTTCTATTCTTATTACACAAATCCTTAGAGAAAAACTAATTGATCCAGAGAGAGAGCAGAGCGCTGGATATTAGGTATCGTTGCGCAGGGTGGGTGGTGGTGTGTATGGTGTGCGAAAGCTACAATTACATGATGAGGCGATGATGCGTTGTAGGGTAGGTAGGTTTCATTAGTTCTATATGAGGAAGATGATGGGGATAAATTGCATTTCGGGACTGGGTGAGGGGGGGTAAGTATCTGTGGGAGTGTGAACCAAACCACGTGTTGTGTGTGATCCAGGAATTACAGTGCAATTGAGCGATTGATTAGGAGACTGCGGATCCGCTTCGGTGGCATAAATAGAAACGGGGGTGACGTGAGGGGGGGGGAAGTCGAAAGCGGAGATGGAACGAGATCAGAAAAAAAAACCCCAAGTGGGGAGGGGAGAGAAAAAGGGCATAATGGGACGCGAAAAACAAAGGGAAGAAGAAATAAAGGCGGCAATATGTTACACAGTCAAAGGGACCCACAACTCACACGGCGCCATTCACGATGCTCAGTGACAACGTAGATGCGTTGAGATCAAGTCGCGGCATAGTAGGCGGCCTCGCACCTCCGCACGCCGCGCTCGACCCCCGCTCTTGTTCAGGCGAGGGCGAGGGCGGCAGCGGACGCGCAGAGCCTCTACGCGGTGGGGGCGACAGCACGGTCATCTGCCGCTGCGGCGAGCGCTCTGACGGGGGCGGGGGGAGGATCTCGTACGGGCCCTGCAGCATCGTGAGCGGGGGCAGTGGGAAAGAAAACACCGGTGAGACGACGTCCGGGATTGCCCTGGATGGCGGTGGCACGGTCGCGATGGGAGTCTCACCGTCCATGTGGAGGAAATCCGCGTCTGGCGCGATGTGCGCTATGCGTTCCCCGATTGGCGTTGCGGGCATAGACGTCGTGATCTCGAGCGCAGGAAGAACCGTCACTATTGGAGGAGGCGGTGGTGTCGCGCGACCTGACGGGGCGCTGAGGATCCGGAGGCGTTGTTTCAGCGACGTTGTGCGTGAATTGGCGGCCGTCGATACTGGTGTCGATGTCCGTGACGGTGGCGTAATTGATAGTGGTGGAGGTGGTGGTGGAAGCGGGCCTGTCGGTGGGGGACTAGGTGGCACGAGCAATGCTGTGGGAATACCGTAGCCATGCGACAACACTGACGACCGCGGCACCCCGTCAACACTGGTGCTCCGATTATGCGAACGTGACACTGTGCCAAATCCATCGTTGGTGAGAGGTGCGCTATGCGGGTGAGTTTGCACGAACGCCACGGGCTGGCCCAGTGAGAGCCGTAGGGCACGCCGAGCAAGCGAGTTCCTGCGCGCGCTCTTCACGGGAGCTGTAGGTGTGGTAGCAGTGTTCTCGGTGTCTGAACCCGTGGGTGTCGGTGGAAGTGCGGTACTTGGCGCAGGACGGGGTGGTGGAATGGACAATCGACGACTACTGCGCGAGATGGAGAACGTGCTTACGTGCTGCGGTGACGAACTGGTCGTCGCGACGCTATACACGCTACTCGACGTGCTCGTGCGCTTCGAAGCTACATGCAGACTAGAGATGATACTCGGCAAAGTCTTCTGCGACTGCGAAGAAGTGCGACTTGGAGAACGATCTAGTTCCGGCACATGATGGTAGGAATTCCGCCATGGGGGAGACTCGGGGAGAGGAGCAGTGGCAGATTGTGGGGAACCTGCGGGCGGTGTAAGGCGTGGGGGCATGTAAGACTGACGTGACCATCGTCGCGCAGAGCCATTCTCAGTCGTTGTCGAGGAACTTGACACAGAACCGGCGCGCCGCTCCGAAGTCGCCCTCTCCAGATGTGGGTTAGTGGGCTCTGGGACGAGGACACCAAAGCTTCCTGCTGTGCTCGCATTGCCGTGGCTATAAACGAAACGACCAGTGTCGGGCGAAGGCACCAAACGTGGCTCGTTCGTCGTGTACGCGCGCCTGCGTGGTGGCGGGGGGTTCAAGCTAGGAGACAACGAACGGGGAGGAGGCGAGAGATCAGAAGACCTGAAAGGGCGATCTACGGGTGCCCAGTCGAGAGTCGATTGTGTATCTATGATCCTGCGTTGTAGATCTAATGTGGGACCAGTAGGCGGAAGCATGGAGTATGGCTTTATTAGGGGTGAATCACCAACAGAGCGCATGCTGAGGAGACTACTAGCTGCACTGCCGAAGGACTCGCCAGAAGTCGCGTCCGGTGAGGTAGCGCGTGCCAACGAAGGTGAGCGAGGCCGTGAGCCAGATCCGGAAACGGAGAAGAGGCTCTTGAGGGAAAGAACACCATTTGGCGGGCGCGGTGATACTGGTCGAGAACGCACACTCGGCGGGCACGACTCCTCGCTAGAAGATCCATTCTGCCGTGTTTTGTTTACATCATCGAAAGATGGCTTGGTGGGGGAGGGGAGCATTCCCTGCATTCGCATCGACATCATGACATCCAAGTCACCCCGCGGCTCAGGTACGCCAGACGAATTGGTTAGAATGCCCAGCCCAGCACGGACAGACCTAAAGGAAAGGGCGATGAGCAAAAGGTTGATAAGAAACAGGTATATGCGTACCGTTGACCAAGGACTACACTCTTGATCGCGTTGATCCAATTCTGCGACTCATTCGCATCTACGATCTGCAGCGTTACCATTGTCATGCCGTTTTCTTCGCCGTTCAGCTCCCTCCGTAGTGTACCAACATCGAAGCCGCCTATACGCACAACGCCGCGTCGGCCGCCAACATCTTCATCAGTGACGGATGCGACGCTATGTTCATTGATTTCGAGGCGTTCCAACTCGCGTTCGTCTACAGCCGAGGACTTGAATACATGCAAATAGGAAGCACCTGCGGGAAGGGGTGCACTGAGTACTACGTGCCGTGCCTTCCATTGCTTGGACAAGGCGAGCATAAACAAGGAAGGGGGAGGGTAATGCTTCGGCAATGTCGCTGAGAGTTGTTCGTACAGAGCGATTTGGGCACGAGTGCTTGGGAACGCGGGTACTTCCGCAGATGTGGACGCAAACGGGTACGTGAAAGATGGTGCTTTTCCGGCATTGGACGAGCTCGCGTTGGCGCGTTGGCGCACGGTTTGAAGGGATCCGGTCCCATCGGAGAGACCGTTATCACCTAGAGGAGGAGAATCTGGTGGCACGGCCATTGATTCGCGCCCATTCTCGTGAATCACGCCTTCCTCATCACTGATATCACCCTCGTCACCGAGGGCAACAAGGTCACGGTCCGGAGACCCGCCAATACCCACACTGAAACCGACAGACTGTACTGCGGCGGCACGGAGCTGCTCACGCTCTGCCTCTTCGTCTTCATCATAGGGGGGTGTGGGCGCAGATGCGCGAACCTCGATAACTTCGGAAATGAGTAGGCGAGGCTGTGGCGGGGGGGGCAATGCTTTGACTGATTTGCGGCGGCGCCCGAAACGTAGAGCATCAGATGCAGCGCCTAGGATACTGCCGCGTTGTCTCCGGAAGACAGAGGGGGCTGTGAAAGGGTCCGCAGTGGATGGGCGGGAGACTGGACTGCTGAGGGAGGACTTGCGGTTTGCGAGTGGAGTATCGTCAAACGCATAAGAGCCAGCTGAGATAACATTGCCCGGAAATCCGGAGTAAATAAGTACCGATAGGTAGGCGCACCGTCGCAGATACACGAGGCAAAGAGAGTGAATACTCACTGAAGGACTCTGAGTCGAGCGAGTCAAAAGCCTCGCGCTCCTTGCCCTTGGTACTCGATCGTCGGTTGGGCCCCATGGAAAAAGTACGTGTGCTCCGGACACCCGCGCTCCAGTGGTCGGATGTCTTTGCTGAATTCTGAAAGATGCCGTTATTGGTGGAGAAGCGGAGTGCTCGGGTAAGGGAGTGAGAAGGAGAAGGTTTTGGAGGGGAGAGAGGTCGGGTGGTCGGGTGAGAAGTAGAAGGACTGGTGAGCATGACTCTCTCCCATGAATGATCAAACCAAATCCATCCCTCTTATATTAATTTATAATATTATTAAAATACCCGTCCCGTGCCTGACCACCGAACAGCACGGATGTCATGCCAAGTCGCCCCCACATCGTCGCAAGACACTCCCTCTCCGCGGAGTCTCTCCTAGTCCCCATATATCCTCAGTGGTGCACGCTCCAAGATGCTCAAAGTATTCGGGTCATCATCCCTAACACTGGTCGTTGTGCTGGTAATTGTCATCGTGACAAACATTCCGTCGGGCCCGTCGGCAGGCAACGTTACCACATGGCGGGCAACCCTGATGTGGGGACCCGGTAGCTTCTGAGCAAGCTTCGCCTGTCTGAGAGCGTGAAGGCTGTCAACAACGATACTATGCACTCGGCACACAAATCACGCGTGTCCTAGTAACTATGAGACATGTGACTTTTTGTAAGTCCCGAACGGCCCTATGGTTGAGGCAGATAGCTCCAACTTTGTGGTTGGGGGAACCCTGTCTCAATTCCACGATGGACGCTGGAAATCAATTGCCATCCTCTCAAAGTCCCTATCTCCTGTGGAACAAAACTATGAGGTCTACAATAAAGAGCTACTGGCAATTATCACATGCCTGGAGGAGTGGCAACACTACATTCTCAGGGTGACAAAGACGTTTGAGGTCTGGAGTGATCACAAGAACCTTGAATACTTCCGGAAACCTCAGAAGATAAACCATCGCCAAGCATGCTGAGTCTGCATGCTCACAGACTACGATTTCTCACTCCATCATCTACCAGGAGCTCAAAACTCCGCAGTAGATGTGCTATCATGGCTATCCAATCGCAATAATGGATCTGATGACAATGTGGAGACAATGGTCCTGAAGGAATCTTATTTTGAGACCAGGGCCACGTATGTGGAGGAGGATTCCCTGGAGACACGTGTGAGGGCCACACAGCATGGTGACAAGATGGTGGTCCTTTGGAACCTGATGAAAATACCAGGTCAATGGAGGGTGGGAGAAGATGGGACAATATGGATAAAAGACCAGTTGTACGTGCCGAAAGATGACATCCTCCGAGGAGAAGTCCTACAAATGCACCATGACTCCCCATTAGCTGGACACCCTGGCTGACATGGGACACAGGTGGGTCCCTTCCTCGTATTCCTCACTGTTTCTACCACTCAATGCATTTCCTTTTGCTGGTGAATAGTCGACCATGAGCCCATTGAGATCTCCCCCTCAGGTCCCATGGCTGTCATCTCATTCGCCCCTATTATAATAATAAAGCTCATCCTTCTACCTGCCCATCTTGTTTGTGTGAGCACAGATCTGTGATGGTCAAATTGCCAACTAACCCTGCAGGACTGTCACTTTCCCTGAACACTGGACGAGACCTGTCACTGGCCATTCCACACTCCCCTCTGGGCAGAGGACAACCCCCCCCAACACCCCCACAACCCTTGCCTATCCCTTGTCTCCCACTGCATCCACCCTTGAACACATCAGTCCATGACTTCATCGAGGATTACCACTATGTCATGCTCTGCAAGCTGTTGGATGCAAACAGCAGCAATAACCTCTCTATCCCCAATAACATCCAAGTCCTGTAGCACACTTGACAAGCCGTGGAAGACCACGACTGCCATGTGCACAGCCTAAATGCCCAGCTGAACGAGATCCTACAGGCCTTCACCACCTTGCAACAGAGCCACCAACTCCTTCAAGACACAATCCGGCTTAACAATCAAGAAGTCGATGAAGAAATTGCTACCTTACATTCCCAACTCAACTTCTTATGAGGTGAACATCACCCAACCCCAACCCTCTCAGCTATCTTCACAATGGCAGACCCCAACCAACAACCACTTCCCATCCTCGCCAGCCCAACCCCCCAATCTGCCATCATCTCCAATCCAATTGCCTCGAACACCTCTGAACCTAATCTCAAACCAGCCAAGCCAGATGCATGGGATGGCACCGAGCGTGATGCCAAGCCATTCCAGAACAGAGTCCTTAATTACCTCGGTTTGTTCTCGGGCACGGCACTCTCAAAACAGGTCGCCTTCATACTCAGCCTCACGACCCATGCCAAGTCACAATCCTGAACCAACACATGCCAGGATTGGCTCGCAAACAGCCCAGCTTGACTACCGCCCACCATATCCGAGCTGCTCAAGGATTTCATTCAAGAATTTGGAGACAGGAACGCCGCCGTCAGTGCTCAACATTGGATTGATACGATGTTCCAAGGGCAGAGGACGGTCGTCCAGTTCAACAATGACTGGTTAGCGAAGGTGGACGAGGTGGGGTACACTGACACCCTATCTTTGGTGAGTCGTTACCTCGGCCACCTTAACAAGACAGTCCAAGATGCTATCTTGGCCCTCGATACCATGCCTTTGGGACTGGACACAACAATGTCCGCCGTGCTAGACCGTGAAGTCCACCTGATCCAAAAAGCTGGCCTGATACCTGTCATGCGTAGTTTCCAAGGCTTTTCAATACCCCAACGCCCGACATCATCGACTCCTATGAACAACCCTCCAACTCACCCTTCCACCACACCCACCAACATCACCTTACGATTCGGGAATCTTGCCAGCCTGGCGCTGCTGAAGATCCCCAAAGAATTGATGGACATGGATCTAATTGCTGTCATGACAAAGCCCTTCACCTCCACCAAGGGGAACAATTCACTCTGGATGAAGATGTTGTCAAACAAGGTTTGCTTGGTCTGTCGCTGGCACAAATCCCATGCCATGGGGTGCCCAAGGGGGACAGAACATGTGTGGGGGATGGACACCATGACCTCACACCAGACGGTGTTTGTGGAAGAGGTGAAGGAGGGGAAGGGGACAGATTTTCTCCGCAGGGATCTGTAGGTGCAGCAGATTCCCCTATATACCCCGTTTGTCTACCTACGACCTTGAATTGTATGAAGCCAATAACCCCATGCCCTTCAACCGATTCAAAGTCCTACCCAACAACGGAGCACCATGGACCTACACCATGGGTCCTTGGCGCTGGAGAGAAACAACTCAACTTACACACCCTAATAACGTTACCTCGCAACTCATCCTTCCCCCTCAAGATGCTCATTGATAGCGGATCCTCCAGATCCCTCATTGACGAACACCTGGTAGAGAAACTGAATATACCCAAGATCAAGCTCTCTCACCTGAAGCTCCTTGTCAATGCCAGCCACTCCTTGAATGAACGCATTATCCACATCGTCTGCCTGGACTTATGCATCGGCCCCATGAAGAATACCATCATCTTTGCAGTTGCCAATCTGGGGAAGGCTGGTGCTTTCCTGGGCTTCGACTGGCTCGAACACATGAACCCAATTATCGACTGGAAACGACGATGCGCAACCTTTCCAGACCACACGATGGGCATCCCCATCCTAGATGAGGGTGATAAGGTTCTATGGGTCGACCTAGAAGCTCACGCAACCTTCCTCAAATCCAGGGGAACTTCGGGGGACTCTCCGCTCAACCAAGTACCAGAACATCTACACGACTTCACCAACATTTTTCTCAAGAAGAGCTTCAACGAATTGCCACCTCACCGCAAATGGGACCATGCCATCAAACTAGTACCTGGAGCCAAACTTCGTGACTGCAAGGTGTACCTGCTATCACCCAGCCAACAGCATGAGTTAGACACCTTCATTGAAGAGAACCTTACCTCCCAGTGGATCTGTCCTTCAAAGTCTCCCCTCACATCTCCATTCTTCTTCATACAGAAGAAGGATGGCTCTCTCTGCTCTGTCCAAGACTACCGATACCTGAACTCCATCACAATCAAAAACAAATACCCCTTGCCACTCATCTCCGACCTCATCGACAAGTTGAAGAACACGATGATCTTCACAAAGTTCAATGTTTGATGGGGGTATAACAATGTACGTATCCAACCGGGGGACAAATGGAAGGCAGCCTTCAAGATGAACCGCAGTCTCTTCGAGCTTTTTGTAATGTTCTTTGGACTCATGAGCTCACCTGCGACTTTCCAAACAATGATGAACAAAATCTTTGCTGAAGAGATCTGGGAGGGGCATGTCGTCATTTACCTTGATGACATTTTAATTTTCTCTGATGATCTAGATCAACATCGTACCCTTGTCACATGTGTCCTACAGAAGCTATGCCTACACAAGTTGTACCTGAAACCCAAGAAGTGCAAATTTGAGAAGGAGTCGGTGAACTACCTAGGAATGATAGTCGGCAGAGGGGAGGTACAGATAGAGGAGAAGAAGGTGGAGGCGATCAGGAACTGGGAAGCACCATCAAAGAAGAAGAACCTGCAACGATTCCTTGGGTTTGTGAACTTTTACCGTAAGTTCATCAAGGACTTCTTGAAGATCGCCCGTCCACTCCATGAGCTGACTGGGAATGTCCCCTGGGGATGGTTGCCGCAACACCAGGAGGCCTTTGCTGCCCTGAAGGATGCCATCTCCAACGTGGCAATACTTCACACCCCCCAAGACACCGGTAAATTCAAAATCAAGGCAGACAGTTCTGACTTCGCTATGGGGGGGACTCTATCCCAACTACAGGAAGGCCACTGGAAATCTATAGCATTCCTCTCGAAGTTCCTCCTACCGGCTGAACGCAACTACAAAATCTACGACAAAGAACTACTCACAATCATGACATGCCTCGACAAATGGTGTCAGTATGTACTTGGGGCCGCGGAATGGTTCAAGGTGTGGAGCGACCATAAAAACCTGGAATACTTTTGCAAACCTCAGAACATCAACCGCCACCAAGCTCATTAAGCTAGCAGATTATGACTTCTCACTACATCACTTACCAGGCTCCCATAACTCGGCTGCAGATGCCCTCTCTCACCAACCAAACCATAACGATGGATCTGGAGACAACACAGAAGTAATTGTACTGGAAGAGACCTACTTCCAGGTGCGAGTGACGGAGGATGTTGCCTCTCTCAAAACGCGAGTTTGCACAGCACAAGACTTCCGGGATCCCATCATCATGAAGAGCTTAGAGAAGAGGCCAGGGCAGTGGAGAGTAGATAGGGAGGGTACTATTTGGGCGAAGAACCGACTGTATGTTCTGAAGAATGACATCCTCTGAGGTGAAATTCTATGGGCCCACCATGACTCCCCTCTTGCAGGACACCCAGGGCATCCCGGTACTCAAAACCTGGTTGAACGAGCTTTCTTTTGGCCCTGCCTGTCACGTGATGTTCACAAGTATGTCAACGGTTGCACAGCCTGCCAGGAGAACAAGACATCACGACTCCCCACCTCGACAGCCCTACACTCTCATACACCACCCGCTCAGCCATGGGACATCATATCAGTCGATCTTGTCGGCCCTCTCCCTACCTCCAAGGGCCACGATGCAATCCTTAACATCGTGGATCACTTCTCCAAGATGGTAATCGCAATCCCCACTTCCATCACATTGACATCCTCAGCTTGCAGACATCTACCAGGAGAAGGTCTTCCCGTTCTTCGGTGTCCCCAAGAAAATTGTGTCAGACTGTGGTCCTCAGTTTGCAAGCGAATTTACTCGTGACATCTGCAAAATCCTCAACATCGAACAGAACCCCTTGTCCGCATACCACCTGGAGACCAATGCCCAAGTTGAATGGATGAACCATGAAGTCGCCCAATACCTCTGGATGTATGTCAGCTACCACCAAGATGACTGGTCTGACTGGCTACCTCTGGCTCAGTTCGCCTTAAACAACCGTGTCAGCACCTCCACCGGCAAATCTCCTTTCTACCTCAACCATGGACGTCATCCACACATGCCGCACATTCAGGATGTCCATGTGAAGAAAGAGGGGGCGGCTCAGTTTGATGATCAGTTGAGGCAGATGAGGAAGAAAGCAGAGGAAGCGATGAAGTGGGCCTCATGGGTATCAGGCAAATCATTCAATAGGAGCGTTTGCCCCATGATCTGTTTCAAGCTGGGGAATCTGATATACATCGAGGGTACAAACATAAAGACTACTTGTCCCTCAAACAAGCTCGCCCAACGCTGCTATGGCCCCTTCAAAGTTATACAACAAGTCAACGAAACCTCGTATGAACTGACACGTGGCACCTCAAACATCCTGTCTTCCACAGAAACTTACTATCAAGGCACCGGATGGGACACTCACTACAGCAACTGTCGATACCATGCAATCCACCACCTTCACTTGACAATGATGGGGAGGAAGTTTACGATGTCGAAACCATCACTAACTCACAGAGGGCAGGGAAGGCTAAGGGGGGAGTGAAATACCTGGTGAAGTGGCTGGACTACAGCAAAGAAGAGAACACCTGGGAGCCAGGCACAGATCTCGACAACCCACATGTACGTAACCATATCAATGCATTTTATAGATGCCACCCAAGTGCGTTCCATCCAGGAGGAGGGGCTGGCCAATGAGGTCACTGACCTTAGAAGCGGGGGTGATATTATGGGATGTACGCACTCTCTTTTCTTTTCTCTTTTTTCGCCCCTCTTTCCACATCCCTCTCAACCGTCGCTTATGTACATATTCCGTGGGACACCTGAATTTCATATTTCCATTTATCCCTGTTTGCCGTCCCACACTTATATAGCCTTGCATGGTGACCACCTATTCCCCAGCTTTATTATTCCTTTTGCTGGTGAATAGGTGGGTTCCTTCCTCATATCCTTCACCGTTCCTACCACTCAATGCATTTCCTTTTGCTGGTGAATAGTCAACCATGAGCCCATTGAGATCTTCCCCTTGGGTCCCACGGCTGTTGTCTCATTCGCCTCTAATAGGGGCAGCACAATCCGGGGAGAGGCTGAGGAGGATGATGAAGGAGGCTGAAAAAGCTATGAAACAGGCACTCTGAGTATCTGGGAAATCTTTCAACAAACATGTACATCCGACCATCAACTTCAAACCAGACAACTTAATCTACATTGTGGGAACCAACATCAAGACAATGCGTTCCTCAACCAAATTAGCTCAATGGTGTTACAGCCCTTTCAAAGTCTTACAACAGATGAACGAGACCTCCTACAAGCTGGAGCTACTGAATATATGGCATCTTAAACACCCCGTCTTCCACAGGAACCTACTCTCCCTCCACCATCTCAGACACTCTCTGCAACAACTAGCCATACCACATAAACCTGCACCATCACTTGACGAGTTGGGAGAGGAGGTTTATGATGTGGAGACAATCACAAACTTACAAAGAGCGGGCAGGTCAAAGGGTAGTGTTGAATACCTGGTAAAATGGCTTGACTATGGGGAAGAGGAGAATACCTGGGAACCTTACTCAAACTTCGACAATCCTCAGATCCAAGGACTCATTGCTGCATTCCATGCTGTCCATCTGAGAGCATTTCATCTGAAGGAGAGGGCTGGCCAATGAGAACATTGACCCTAGAAGAAGGGGTGATATCATGGGATGTATACTTTGACTCTACTCTTTCGGCCTTATCCTTCTATCTCTTCTTATTTCCTGCTTCGTCTTGCATGTTCCACTTACATAATCATTCCATCGCACACTCATTCCATATTCCTTTCCACTCTTATATGTTGTCGTGAGGGCTGCCCTGTTTTCCAGCATTTGTATTTTCCGTCGCTGGTGAACAGATAAGCCTTCCTCATACCTTATCTCACACTTATGTTCCTAATAAACATATTTCCATTGCTGGTGAACAGCCAACTGTGCACCCATCAAGGCCTTCTCGTGTTCCACAGCCATTGCCTCATTCATCCCTGACAGCGCAGTACAAGAGAACCAAAACCACAAATGCTCTACTAAGGAAGATAGTAGGGAAAAGCCAGCTGGCAATATCTGCCATAATATTGAGACATGCATGCATCCAGCATGTTCAGGGATGCTTGATGACAGATGTCAATGACAAGAATCTGTTCTGATAGATTGTTCCCAAGATCATTCAGAGATGTCCAATGACAAACATGATGACAAGTGATCCATGGACTGATCATATTAGCAATTATTCCCACACACTCACAGCACAGTTCCATTGCTCAACAAAATAAACACCTCCAATCTGACCACTCCTCTTTTTTTTTGTTTTAAAGTCAACAATTTCTATACCAGTATATCTACATGAAGAACAGTCTGGTCCCCTGGGGCCAGCTATGGCCATGATGATGCAACTACTAAAATACTCTACATGTGGGGAAAAGGGGGCGAACTCCAGCCTTCACGATGAGCAATTGTCGTCCTCTCATTCTGTATGCCACAGAAACTGGAAACGCATGGGACATATCGGACCGTATAGCAAGGCAATGTCAGCGCATTTCATGTCAATTTTGAGTCCTGAGCATGGACGAATACTCTCTGGTGCGTTGCTTTGAACCCAAGAATATACATAGAGAAAAAGTTGTTCACAAACATGACAGTCGGAACTCGTGTCAGAGGACCTGGTCATCTTTGTGGTATCCACGACAGGTTCTGGCACTGAACCTCGATC
Organism: Lactarius trivialis; assembly: GCA_003315845.1. Lineage (NCBI taxonomy): Eukaryota > Fungi > Basidiomycota > Agaricomycetes > Russulales > Russulaceae > Lactarius > Lactarius trivialis. The sequence goes on from QFDV01000170.1 coordinate 39,655, forward strand.
CATGACTGCATTGTGGAGGATCCTTCTCCGCTCTGACCTTCCCAGTGATCTTTTCGAGGACCTTTCATTTGCCGTTTTTGGTTTAGGAGACAGCTCGTACGAAAAGTTTTGTTGGGCAGCAAAGAAGCTTGCACGCCGAATGAGTAGTCTGGGCGCGATAGAGATGCATGAATGTGGTGAAGGGGACGACCAGCACCATCTTGGGTGAGTTGCCTTTGCTTTTGTGCTGTGCCCTTGCCTCTTAATATAACTCTCTAGCGTAGATGGGGCATTTCAACCTTGGATGGACAAACTTTTGGAAGCTCTCCTGCAATTCTACCCATTGCCTTCGGGGGCAACTCTGGTTTCCGAGGATGAATTACCTCCGGCACGAGTATCGATCGAAGAAATGACCCTGGAGGCTCTCAAAGGCTGCAATGACCCTCTTGAAGATGACAGTGAATTCCATATCGCTACTGTTAGAGTCAATAAACGCATCACAGTGGAGGATTGGTTTCAAGACGTTCGACATCTGGAGTTTGATTTTAAGGATGATATACAGTCAGTCTATGTGGCCCTCCATGACGACAGCTAACTGTATACCATCTGTCTCAAGATATTCGCCAGGAGACGTCGCTGTCATACACCCAGTGACATCTGCCAATGAGGTCGAAACATTCCTGACCGCCATGAACTGGGGCAATTTTGCGGATAGTCCACTGAAAATACAACACACCATGGAAGGTTAGCCCTAGCTGTAATCTTCACATTATATCCTACCTCCTATTTTACACCAGACCAGTCTCTTCCAGACCATCTACCCCGTATTTCGACTATTAGAAGACTCTTTACCTGGTATCTAGACTTCAATGCCGTTCCGCGGTGTTCCTTCTTCCAGTACCTTTGATATTTCACCACTGATGAACTTGAACGAGAGAAGATTGACGAATTCCTCTCCAGTGAGGGTGCGGTGAGGCTATCCTCCCTCCATTCACCCACGTCGTTCATCCTTCCGGAACAGGACGAATTATATGACTACTGCTACAAGGTACGACGGACAATCCAGGAAGTCCTTGCCGATTTCCACCATATTAGGATTCCTAAAGAATATATATTCGATGTCTTCCCCCCTATGTGTCCACGGCAGTTCTTGATAGCTAGCTCTATCAAGGTATTTTAATGACAAACATTGTCTTGGACGCATGAAACACCCTCTATCACAGACACACCCTCATCAAGTTCAATTGTGCGTAGCCATCATTCGCTATCGCACAAAGCTGCAAGTGCCAAGACAGGGAGTTTGCACCACCTTCCTTGCAGCTCTACGTCCTGGTGAGGCTCCAGGTTCTTGACCACGATCTTCCATGTCTGATTCAGTTTTTATCTCATGAGGGGACTCATTGTGCATTGGCGTCCAGAAAGGCCTCCTCCGGCTCCCTCCAGACTCACAGACACCTGTGATCTGCGTTGGACCGGGTACAGGGATTGCACCGATGAGGTCACTCATTGAGGAGTGCATATTTAACGGTTCTTCTCGTGCGTTTTGACTATAACTTAGAAGCACATGACTGATTTGCAAGATAGAGAACACTCTCTATTTTGGATGCCGGTCTGGTGCCAAAGATGAGCATTATGGTACAGAATGGCGTCAACTCTCTTCCCAACAGAATGTCTCGTACAGGGTAGCGCGCTCCCGAGATGGACCAGAGGGTATGAGGCGGACGTATGTACAAGATCTAATAAGAGAAGACGCAAAATCAATATGGGAGCTTATCAACGAAGGCGCCTGGGTGTATATTTCTGGGTTTGTGCATCGTTTCCTTGTCCGAACAAAAGAAAGAAAACTGACCTGAGGGTGATACAGGTCCTCGAACAAGATGCCAGATGCTGTGAAGGATGCGATTCGTTTCGCTGCCGAGACCCATGGTGGACTTGCAGAGGCTGACGTGAAGAGGTATGTGGCGGATATGATTCGAGAGGGACACTTGTTGGAGGAGTGTTGGAGTTGAGATTTTCCAGGAAGTATAGATGGTCAAGAATACAGAGTCTGTCGAGTATCTTTCTGCTTACACACCCCGAACGTTGAACGAACGTTGAACCGCCGGCCGTGTCCCGGCGCGTTCTAAACGTTGTTTTGGAGCCGTGAAACGTTGTGGGTTGGGTGGCATGGCATGGATTAACAGCGCATGATCAATGACTGCAAATGTTCGACGACCTTTAGTACTCCAATGGGGCAAATTATGTTTTGAGTTTGAGAAGAGCCACGTCTCTTAGTAATTGGTGTTTGTGTTCAGGACATATAGCCGACATCATTGTGACGGCGGGTCAACACTATGTATTATAGATGATGGGATAGGAATTACTAGATGTTAATTATAACTGGTTATACAGCAAATATGTATATGATGCCTATCTTCTCACCATCTAGCCTCTGGCGACACCTTGTCGACCAGCATAAATCAGTTGACTTTGTCCCAATAAAACTCTGAACGTTCTTTGATGGTGGACCCGGTTGGCTTGGGAGTGACACCTGGAGCACCGTCCCACCAACCGGACCACAACCCAGCCATGCCAATCCCGATGCGACCACCTTGAACGTTGGTCTCTGCAATTTGTTGGGTGTCGCTTTCATGTCTGTCATTGAAAGTCCAGTAAGGCTCATTGGAGAGGCCCATCGGCTGCCATCACAACATATGCATGAGTGCTTGATTTTTAAATGAATGTCCAAACTCACTGTGCTGATCAAAAGAGAGACGTTGAATAGATTGCCGTCGAAATGTTCCACCCTCATATGCGAGAACCACGGGCTGTCAAATGCAGCCAAGTAGATGGGAACACCAGGCCTCACGGCGCTGGGGAGGGTTGTATTCACGTTCGAAGCCAGAGCGGCGCAGCTGGAACTTGGACTTGGGTCTGTTGGCTGGATGAGGCAAAGCTCGAAACTCCCATAACCTGGGTTTGTGTAGTTTCCAGCAAAGGCGGTGAAGTTTGCAGAAGGCAGAGCGGCATTGATTGGGCGAGGAGTCGCAGCAACCGGAGGAACCGCTCATTGAGCCAGCAGCCTAGAGTGCCACGTGTGAACAATTTGAGGGGTTATATGATGGATAGATAAGCAAACCTGCTGTTCCAGTCAATGGGTTCAAGTCCGAGAGCCTTGTCCATGAGATAGTACTTGACTACTTGAGAAATCGTCCTGCCAAAGTTGTGGTCGTTGGTCAGAACTCCAATGCCGATGCCGTCGTTTGGCAACTGGGAGACTTGGCTGTTAAATGCTGGAACGAGCATCAGAGCATTTTAAATGGGTGTTATTTCTCATGCTAACCTCTTACGAAGCCGGGATGTTCCACAATGTCTGTTCCATGGAAGAAAGTCAGAAAATTGAGAGTATTTCGGACAGACTTGACGCACAATGACCCCTGTAGGCGAGTTGCACTTGCGCGGCACCATAGACGATAGATGACTCTTCTGGAAATGCCCTGAAATTGCGAGTATATCTTTAATTGGGTAGCAACATTTCGAGTGAAAAAATGAACGGTGTGGAAGATTGCACAACAACTGCCTGTGCAAGTCTTGGCAAGACAGTGGGAGGTATGACCGTAGCGTTGGTTTTGGGGTTTTTGCCATTCAATAATAGGGTTTGAAGCCAGGTAGTCTAGAATTTAGGGTAAAAAATAATTCCATACCAAGAACCTGATATTTACCATGTCCACAGCGCTGGTGATCACGCCTCCCGATCCAGCGACGACTGTGAACAATATTAATCAATGTGATTGATGCATCTGCCAGACGAGCTTACCGCTGCCATCCTCACCACCTTTAGTGAAAGACCAGTAGGTGATATTCCGTGGAATACCAGCGAAAGGATCGCTGGAGTAGTAATTAATGCCATACCTGGCCATGCCGTCCGCCCGGCGTCCGCTCGCATCGGCAAGTTCGTAGGAATACGTGGTAGATGTCATGTTGAGAGGGTCAAATATGTATTGCTTGACATATCGCGCAAAGTTTTGCCCTGTGGTTGCGGGGGGGAGTTCGGACAGTACAGTGTACATGTTATTATTGTACTGCCAAACGTCGCGGAACTCTGTCGATTGTCGGTGATATTGCATCTTGTTGATCTAAAGAACATATTAGTTAGGGTGTGCAACTTGAGGAATTTGTAGGCAAGATACTTGCGAGGTCGGGGACGGTATTCGAGGACGTGTAGCTGAATTCGTGGCGGGGATAACCAGTGCGATGCAATAATACGTCAATCAAGTTGCTATATTCGTTGGTAACTGGGTCCGTAAGGTTGAAGTTTGGGAGAACATCCGCGACTTCGGTATCCCAGGTTAAACGCGGGGTAAGGGTTTCATTGCTGACTAGATGTAACGAGACTCGGGCTCGTTCGGCTCGACTTGAGTGATTTCTGTGGCGCGCCGTTCGGCGGTTCTTCTGCGCGATTCTTCTCGAGATGCGTGCAACGATTCCCAGACAGCGGCTGTTCTGGAGAACTGGTTTCGTAAGACTGTCTCGCGGCCCGGTGGGAGGGGCGCGTGATAAAGTAGTTCTTTCGGCGTAGTAGAGGTACACGCGGCTTCCTGGAGTATTTCCAAAGGCAAGCCGATCTGAGGTATCGTCGATGACTAGACAAGAGTGGAGTATGATTGAAGAAATCGAACCTAAAGTTTGATGTCTACTGCGGCGCAGCTTATATACATAATGGGCAAGTATTCTAAGCGGCGACCGAAACCTGAAACATGTCTAAGTATAGTAAAGGCCAGCCCCGGCCTCGTGCTGTGAGTCACAATGACTCGTACTGATGTATCTGAAACGCGGTGGAGTCTGAATCCGAAACACGTATGAAACTGATCTGAAACACATCTGAAACGTATAGTAAGACGCCGCTCTGAAACAACACGAGGGCGTCTATGAGTCATGAGTCATAGCAAAGTCCAGACCAACCTGGACCAGTCCGAAGATAACAAGGCGCAATCACGTGGTACCTTCCACCCATGTGATACTTTACCGCGAGTCTCGAAACCGTTCGTAACACTAGAAGCCCAACGGCAACCGCGTTAGTTAAAAAAGCTATCACCTTGGAATTGGAGCCAATGTTGAAATAGGTATCCTTCGTGACAGAATCCCCTTTGTAATTGGCGCGACCGTACCCTTTCGTCTCGATGTTGACCCATTCGCCTTGGGCATTCCTCTTTACGATGGCAACGGCGAATCCACCGGGTGACTTCCAATCCGAGATGACTTTATCGAGGAATGTGTCTGCTTCCGCATCCAAGATCACAGGTGTGGATACATTTCGAGTGGGAGCTGGACTGGCTATGGATGGCAGCCCGCCCAGTGACAGGAAATAGGGAACGAGTCGCAGTAAAGAGATGAGACACATGAGCTGTGAATTGCTACGGAAGCTGTGTTTTGGGGGGTGAAGCGTTAACTGTTGTGTCTTTTATAGAACAGTAATGGGTGCGGCCCAGCAGAAGGGTAAGGAGACGAAATGGTTTGTAGCCTTGAATCCGACATGAACAGGTGTTGAGATGATTTAGCGGACGTCGGCAGCCAGTGGCTACTTGGTATCGAACGTGGCGGCAAGGAAGCGTAAAATGGCGCGAATTCGTTGCAGGATGTAGACAATGCATATGCTGTCACGGAGAGCAGGAAATCTGAGGAAGTGTCCCAACGGCAACAGCATTGACTGTCGTATCCAACGTTCAACGTTCAATATTCAATGCTCAGTTGGTCGCCGCTTGCAACTGGTGGGGTACCCCGTATCTTGTCTGTACAATGCACCTTGACAGATCACAAAGAGTTACGCTGCATGTGAACATCAAGGCCACAGGATATTGGCTCGATGTATGGATCTCCACCATGGCACCATCTTAGAACGGCCTTCATGAAGCAGAATTAGGTATCGCATTTCGTTCGGTGCCATCGTATCATCTAGGAATAAATCCGGTGTTCGGCTTTAGCGGAAACGAATGTGGCAACAATGAACCATGGTGGTAAGAGAGACTGGTAAGAGAGCCTTAGGTTGGCATGAACATCAGCGTAGGGCCTCCACAGCCCAAGGGATCAAATTTTGGTTCTTTGGGCTTTGAGAGTCGTCGTCGGCCATCAAGAAACGATGTCACGAAGCGTGACAGAACTTGGACATCTCTCAAAAGTCGGCATGGACGGGCCAAAGGGTATTAAGTATGCTGCATGATCTCACTCTCGCTAGCCAAGGGACTAACAGGAGCCGAAGGAAACGTAAACTCACAGATAAAGCCATCCCCAATGTCATACTCCAGGATCCCGACTTTGCTCAAGACTCGAGGATGTACCAGGACCTCCTTGAAATGGAGCGAAAGCTTGACTGGACAATGATGCAGAAGCGGGCAGAGATACAAGATGCACTATCACGGAATCCGACGGTATGCCTTTGGCAATGGAACTCAGATTTGAACGTGCCTATTAACGGTCAACACACCATCCATAGACGACTTGGACGCTGCGGCTATTCCTCAGCCACACCGTGTCTGGACAGCTGTGGCAGACGGGGAGTGATATTGGTGTACCAAATTTTGATACCGGGGAAGGTATCCCCGCATGGGCTTTCAAAATTGAAGGCCGGCTGCTGGAGGTGTGTTTCTTTTGACTTTATTACTTTTTGGGTTTCTTATGCATGCATGCAATAGCCTCCAAATCAGCGCATATGAGATAAAAACCCCCCGCGGAAATTCTCGACGATGATCAAACGAGTGGTGATAGAGCTAGACCGGGACCCCAACCTCCATCCAGAGGGAAACATCGTAGAGGTTTGGTCAAGTCCATGCTTTGGTATTTGCACCCTCATCTATCTCTCCAGTGGCCCAGAGCTCCTGGCCATAATAATCCCGCTCTCGACGGTTTCAGCGTTCGGAGGACTGGTGATCAACTGACGAGGGTTTGGGTTGTCATGTATCTCGAACACTTTCCAGAACAATTCAAAGTGTTGGGAGATCTTGGTTAGAGATCCTGCTTAGCGGAACAAATGCGTGAACTCACGTCTTCATAGGAAATGCACTTGGTATCCAGGAAGAGAGCCGGATAGGCATTATTCAAGCCCTATGGAATTACATAAAGTTACAAGGTCTACAGGACAAGGTTGACCGAAGACTGGTCCGTGCCAACGATAACCTAAGGCCAGTATGTGTCTAAGAATATATTTCTGAGGGCCAGCAGGGTGTTGACGGCATAAAGCTGAACCGTCCTGTCTCGGTTGCAAGTGGCTAAGTAATTGGCTGCTGGTTTGAAGGCCAAACCAGTGATCTCTGAGGGATAGGCCATCTTGGCACAAGATATCTCTTCGAATGTTGTCTCCTGTATCATGTTTACTCAGAGGTCACTGAAATCAAGTGGAGTGATGACATACTGTTGTTCCCTTCTCTTGCGTCTCTTTCCATACTATTAACAGTCCAGCTAGCGTTCCGTATACTAGACCATCTTCGACGTTGTCATCACGCCTCATCCAGACAATGGCTGTTGTGTCCCCTTGGTGTCCAGCCCCAGTCAGGACCTTCACCTTGGATTCATCATTCAGGTTCCAGATGTCGACCCCATCACTGCCTTCATGAGATGTCAAACTTGAGATACTCAGGACCCAGATGATTCTGACCTCCACTTGCAAGTCGCCCATCTGGAGTGGCTGCTAAGCAGCCTATCACTCCTCTTCCAGTGAGAGTGCTTGTTTGAAGATATTTGGTGTGAGTTATAGTTTTTGGAGACATGGTAATGGAGCATGGTTTGAGGAATCGGCCTTGGGGCATTAGACTTCACATTTGCCCTTTTGAACATAAACCAGCTCGGTCCCTGAGTTGGTAATTGTGTGGCAATCACTAAATGACAGCAATAGCTTGCTTTTGTCTGGTGGTCCTATGAACTGTTTCCTTCACACCGCTTTTGTCCTGCGGTTCTTCAAAGGAATCAATGTTCCCTTCACAGCGCTCCAAACCTTGATTGTTGACGATTTTGGTTGCAGTTTCCTTTTCTGGACTGAAGCGTTATTGTCTTAGGCTGTCATTGTGATGCTGACGACAACTGACATTGCACTCTACTCGATGCAAGTGCTGCCTTATTGTATGACGCTGCCATTGTTTTGACAACGGAATGACATGTCCCAATGTTTTTGTTTCCTCTCTTCCCCCCTGCTCAGATATAATCTGATAGCAGCAAATCTATGTCAACACAGATGGATCCTTCCACCCATATTTCTCCCTTTGCACTACCGGCGCCTCCTCCTCTCTCTTTGGTTGTTCTCCTTAGAGACACCAATCTTCATGTCACAGATCTTGAACCTCTCCTGCGCACTCAAGACCTGCCACTCAAACGTTGCCGCTTCCACCCCTACCAATTTGATGCACACGGTGTGTCTGCTTCTACCTCTTTTGTTGCACAATACTAACCTAGCTCATTGATAGGAAACCCACAGATGTCCCACAAAATATCGCAACAATATACCTATCTGCCACGCCCAAGTCCTGCTCCATCTCATATACTTGACCAAGCAGAATGACAGGAGCATTTGTATCCCCCAAGCCACCTGAGCCCTGTACTTCACACCAAGTCCTCTCCAACAGCATCAGCAGCATCCAGTGCGCTGACATCTCTGATCCCTTCACCATCTTCAACCCCTTCACCGCCTCCGACTCCCAGACGTAACCCTTGTCGCACTCCGAGCCTTATGGGAGGTCTTGGGTCTACTCCTCAGCATGGTCCTAGTAGTGATGCCACGGCTCCAAGTCGATGTTTTTCTATTTTGGGAA
>QFDV01000171.1:7967-24010 GCA_003315845.1 Lactarius trivialis
TGTATGGCGTGCACAATGTCCCGCGCCGTCCACTGTGCCTTTTCCTCAAACACGAGCCGACCAACCTCGACCGTCGTCAACTTGCCCGTGCGTTCGCTCGTGAACTTCTCAACCATCTTGATTTCGGAGACCAGCAAAAGTCGGAGTTTCGAGCCCCACGAGTATACCAGCATAGGTGTCGTGGGTGGTGGTGCGGCCTCCTTCTTCGCTGGCTCCGGCTTTATGGTCCGACCCACCGATGCGCCGGGAACCACGCTCGGGAACCACGCCAACGCGGCACGGAACTTGGCCTTGCCCATCTGATCATCGTCCTCGTCGCGATGCTTGCGGTACCACGTCTTGGGGGACGGTTTGAGCCCGACGATCACCAACTTGGCGGCGGTAAGAAGCGCAGTCACGTTGTACGTGTCCGTTGAATGCGGCACGGTGCCGAGAGGCAGCGGCGCCATGGCCAGGATCGTGTTTGTGCGTCGCGCGCGCCGTCGATGGAAGGGCGCTTGTCCCGGATCGACAGGCTCCTCGTTCGGATACTTGCCCAGTATCCGCAGCACGTCCGACGCATCAAAGAAGAGGGCCTTGCCGAGACTGTGATAGAAGGCCAGTCCCGTCTGGTCGGCGGTGACGATAGCGGTGTGCCGCCCGGCGACGAAGCCGATGTTGACGATGCGCGAACCCTCCAGGTGTCCTTCTTTCCGACCGGATCCGACGGCTGCGAGCGTTGTGGGTGGGACGAAGCGCGCTGGCACATGCGGCTTCTTGAGGTCGAAAAGCTGGACGTGTCCGGTTGCGTGTCCCGCTGCGACGAAAGTATGATCGTGCGAGAGTGCGACGGCGGTCACCGCTCCAACCGTCTTTTCTGCAGTCCACGATGAGCTAGCAGCTCGTGGAATACAAAGATCGTGCTCACCTGTTGCGGGATCTCCGCAGACGCACTTGAGTGTCTGCTTAAAGTCAAACACAAGTATCCGCCCGTTGTCCATGCCGACACAGATGAGCCCATTCGCCGCTAACACCGTAGGCGAGCCGACAACTGCCGAGCCAAGAACCGCCTGTGCCTTGTTTGAAGGCCGCGCAAAGAGGTGAGACGCGAGCGCGCGCAGTTGCGTCCACCGGAATACCTCTCGTGCATCACCAGGGACGTGGCCATTCGACTGTGGGAAATCGAGCTTCTCGGCGCCTGGGAGATGCGCAGAGGACGAGCCGGGCGAGAGCGTAGAAAAGCTGGATGGAGCAGGCGAGACGCCGCGAAAAGCGGAGGGCGCACTCGTCGCGGAGGAGGTGGGTGAAGCGCGGGGTGTGTACGAGCGCAGGCGTGAGATCGTCGGGTGCAGGAAGGGTCTCAGAGATAAAGAGTTTGGAGTCCCGTTCGGTAAAGAGGAAGACATGATTGGTGGGGAGGAAAAAGATGCTGATGCGGTGGAAGGCGAAGGTGTGAAGATGGCCGAGGGCTAATGACAAGTGCGTGGAATGACAATGCGCAGGTGGGAGGTGCGCCACGCGAGATGAGCGTCGAACATGCGTGTTGGAGTTAAGCTGACTTACTAGGGCTTCGTCCTCGATTGTTATTGGTGGTTGGTCAAGGTCATGCATTAGCGATCGCTCAACCTCGTGCTCCTCAGCGTCGTCTTCGTCGTCGTCATCATCATCCAAGACTTCGCGCAACTGTTCACGGTAGGTGGTGCGCGTGACCTGAGCATCGGCGCCTTCATATACAAATGCTTCCTCGTCATCCTCGTCGTCATGATCAACGTCAAAGTGAGGAACGGAGACAGTGGGGGTATCGTCATCGTCGTCATCGAAGAGCTCACTCATTCGAGTTGAGTAGTCGCCGCCATTGGTATCGACGTGTTTCTCATCACCCGAATCCGAGAAACCTAGTGATGATAGTCGAGAGTGTCCAGAGGTGGACATCGTGACGAAGCGAAGGCTAATGTCTCTGCTGCGCGAACCGTTGCAGGAACGCGGGGAATGGACCCCGGCTACCGCAGACCCTTCGGGGTCCTCGAAAAGAATTAATAAAGCAAAAAGATATAATGTAGTAATAAAAGTAAAAACAAAAAAGAAAAAAAGATTACAACAAGAGTGATATAGCACATGTCAGGATAACACTGCAGTCCGCCGATCCTTGCTCTTTGCACCCGGCCCATAACGTTCTTGAAACACAATAAGCTCCTCCATCAGTTCCTCCATCATCTTCATGGTCGATTTCTCTCCGTTCCCACTTCCGGCATCGACGATTTTCTCCTCCACCGGTGGTGGCGGCGGCGGAGGTGGAGGCAGGGGCAGGGGCGGCAGTGCCCCATCCACAATCATCTCCGCATTGTCACCAACAGATAGAACCCCAAGAAGAGCGGGGTCTCCCAAGGCCGCCTGTAAGGCCTCGCGTCGGCGATATCGTTCCGATGCGCTCGCCTGCTCCCTTCCGACCCATTCGACTAGCGCGCGCACCCGCTTGTTCATGTCACCTACACTCATGCGCTTCCCCGGCCACCGAACTCGCACACCACGTTCCTCGCCCGATCCGCGTAATTGTAGTGGCTGTGGTGTCTTGCTTGGTAGTGTAGGTTCCAAATGTGCCAGATAGTCTGGCAGTCCCCACGATGTCAACAGGGGCTGTTGTGGTTGCTGTGCTGATGAGTACGTTCGAGTGAAAGAAGCCGGTGTTGCAGAAGCGGACGTAATAGTGCCATTCGCACGCCTCGGCGCTTGGTCTCCCGTGTTTTGGTTGCGCCGCGAGCCACTTGCTCTTGAGCGACCACCCCCTGAACGTCGGTTGCTCGGCCCGGGAACTGCGACGCCAACTATATATGTACGTGTACAGGATGGGGTCAGTGAACAGGAATTGAGATAGGCCGATAAGGTTTCTCACCCTCATCCCCATCTACAGACGCTGCGTCCTGGGCGGAGGGCCTGCTACGACCACCCCCACCACGTCGATTACGTGACGAGCTACTCTTCGGAGGAGGAACTGGGGGTGCAGGCATTGAGATGGACTTGGGCGTCGGCGCTGGAGTGTCCTCGTGAGGGGGTTTGGACATAGTGGGGCGATCAGAAGTCGTCGACGCGGATCGCGTGCGTTTGATTGACGCACTACAGTCGAGATTCGGTAAGGCAAAAAATACAAAACGTTAGAAAGGCAGACTAACGCGTCTTCTGAAGCACGTTTCCGTTTTTTCTTGGCGGTCGCAGGGCTGGGGATTTGTTCGTCGCCATCTGCTTGCCCATTGATGCTTCCATTGATAGGACTTGTCGGCGATTGCCCTGATGAGGCCATGGTCACCTCTGCCGCACTGTTTTCCACGAGGACGGCCATCAGCTCGTCGTACGCCGCATCACGACTATTCATAGTATTTCGACGTTTCTGGGGCTTCTGGTGAGGGGAATGGGAACGAGAGTTCCGGTTTGCGGAGGCTGTGACGGCCTGACTGTTGGATGACGAGTGACGGTCCCGGGGTCGTTTGGCGAGTCTCCTGTATGGGGTGATGAGAGAGTTGGTGGGGGTAAAGAAAGCTCCGGCGTACTTGAGAAGTTCTGCGTGGATGTCAGGTCGACATTTTTCACAATAGTAGTGATCTTCTTTAACAGCATCTTCACTTCGGATGCCCATGCACTGGCCGTGCTGCCAGACATTGCACGTTTCGCACTGGACAAAGAATTCGCCTGCACTTTCATCATCGTCACCTGCAAATCAAGAGGATGACATCAGAGGGGGCATTCAGAGAATGAAGCAGCGATGATGAAAGACGATCAGGGAGGAAGGGTGGTTCGGGTCAAAAAAAGGGATTAAGCGCCGACATTGGGAAGCATCACGACACCCCAAGTGGAGACGCTGGCGATCCAAGAGGAATCGCGTGCCAAAGTTGAGAAAAAGACGCAGGAGAATGTTGGGGAGGAGAGAGAGTATTATCACAGAGCCGTCAAGGGAAGAAACCGCATACCTGCGTTGCCACACACACAACGCGTGACGCCTTGTTCCTCTTCCTCAGCGTCGGGCTCTGCGTTGAGGTCGAGTACTATGTCGGTATGTTCACCTTGGGCTATGATTGAATCTATGGCGAGATCAAGGACGGGTTTTTCCTTTTCTTTACCCTTCCGTTTTGTGCGCCCGTTGCCGTTGAGGAGGGGGGTGACGCCGTTTGTTGTGCCGTTGGGGGCGTTCTTGTGCGAGTCGTCTGGAGGATCGTCGAGTTCTTCTTGCTTTGTACGTTTCTTGGAAGAAGTAGAGGAAGAGGAGCGGTTGGGTGTTACGAGGCGGGGGGCAGACTCTGAGTTGGGGGAGTCTGGTGACTTGGATGTGCTGGTTGAGCCAGAAGGGGCACTCCGTCTTCCTGAGCGGCGCGTTTCCCTTGGAGAAAGAGGCGGACCCATCATCGCAACTTGAGCCATGAACGGAGGAATGGGACGGTGAGCTAGGAAGAGAGAAGGCGACTGCCGCACTCAATGTACAAACAGGGCAACTCCTCTCCGCTTTAGGCCTGGCGCAGTTCAATCGCCGAATCGTCTCTCACACATCAACTCACATTCCCCACCTCGGTCATACAATCCAGAACGACACGTGGACACACCAGACCTGATCAATCGCTACACAGATCGGCCCTCTCCAGTTAGAACCCCCTCTCCCCTCCCCTCCGACACGGTTAGTCACAACGATGATGTCAAATCACGTGACATGACAATAATATTCATTTATTTAATCTTACATTTTTATCGGCCCGATCCGGTCAAGTGATGACTCTCGAGTATTCCTCGCACGCACCAGATCCTGTATCATGGCCGCGTCTCTCTCCACACCTTCTTCTACCTACAAAAACACCAGATTATCTTCGTCTCATCTTGACTTCAAGGGTGTATGAAGTTCTTAAAGAGACACCCCTCGTAAATGCTCCCAATCTCAGTGCAAAACTTGGAAATCAGATCTATCTCAAGCGTGAAGATCTTCACGAGGTCTTCAGCTTCAAAATTCGTGGCGCGTACAACTTTATGGCCAGCCTCTCGGAGGAAGAGCGATGGAAGGGCGTCGTCACCTGCAGCGCCGGTTAGCCCTGCACACCACTTGCTACACACGCCTGACACACGCCATCTCCGCCAGGCAACCACGCTCAGGGCGTCGCCCTCTCAGGTGCGCGACTTGGCATACCATGCACGATCGTGATGCCGCAGGGCACGCCCTCCATCAAAGTGCGCGGCGTCGCGCGCCTCGGCGCCAAAGTCGTCCTGCACGGCGTAGACTTTGACGAGGCCAAGGTGGAGTGCGCCCGTCTCGCCACCGCGCACGGCCTCGCGTTTGTGCCCCCTTACGACGACCCGCTCGTCATCGCCGGACAGGGCACGGTCGGCATGGAGATCCTCAAGCAGGTCGCGGACGCCGAGCACCTCGATGCCATTTTTGGTGCCGTCGGAGGCGGCGGCCTCGTCGCTGGGATATGCGAATATGTGAAGCGCATCGGCAGTCCGCACACGCGCGTGTTTGGTGCGGAGACTTTCGACGGCGATGCGATGGCGCGCAGTTTAGAAAAGGGCGAGCGCGTTCTGTTAGCTGAAGTGGGCCCGTTCAGCGATGGCACTGCGGTGCGCATCGTGGGGGAAGAGCCATTCCGCATCTGCCAGAAGTTGCTCGATGGGATCGTCAAAGTTGATAACGATGAGATTTGCGCCGCGATAAAAGACATTTTTGAAGGTACGCCTTCGTCCTTCCTCCCCCGATTTTTATATATAATATTGGATGCAGAGACTCGTTCGGTTACGGAACCAGCAGGTGCGCTCGCCCTGGCCGGTTTGAAAAGGTACATCCTCGACAATCAGCTCGTCGGAGCCGGGAAAAAGTTCGTTGCCGTAATCAGTGGAGCAAATATGAACTTCGATCGTCTTCGGTTTGTCGCTGAACGTGCGGCGCTGGGTGAGGGACGCGAGGCCCTACTAAGCGTTGACATACCAGAGCGACCAGGCAGGTACGCCACGCGCACCTTTACATCACCTGATGACCCACTCTCTTTCCAGCTTTTTTGCGCTACACACCGTCATACACCCGCGCTCCGTCACAGAATTCACTTACAGGTACAACTCCCCCGATCGCGCGCACGTCTTTCTGTCGTTCCAGCTAGAGTCGACCTCTCGCGCGACGGAGGTAGAGGCGGTGCTTGCCGACCTCCAGCGCGATGGGATGAACGGGTACGACATTAGCGACGACGAGATGGCCAAAAGTCACGCGCGTTATATGATAGGTGGAGCATCAGATGTGTTAAACGAGCGTATCTTCAGATTCGGTGCGTCCCATCGTGCCACCGCCCATATCGCACAGTCACTGACACATCTTTATTTTTTATTTCCAAAACCATTATGCTCCACGGTCCACAGAATTCCCCGAACGACCTGGCGCACTCCGCAAGTTCCTATCCTCTCTTCGTAATATAGGATGGAACATCTCCCTATTTCACTATCGGAATCATGGGTCTGGTACGCGATAGCCATATACCCTCACGATCTGAATACTGATAACGTCCAATCTCGGGTTAACCTTACTTAGACCGTGGCAGGGTCCTGGCAGGGATCCAGGCACCTGAAGAGGACTCTGAGCGGTTCAGCGTGTTTTTGAGCGAGCTGGGATACCCCTACGTAGAAGAGACGCATAATGAGGTGTACAAACGCTACCTTCGGAAATAACGTCTTGCGGCACATCTCAAGAAATGACATGAACTGTCACACGTGGTGGTCGGTTATAACATCATTCATATAACTACATGCGCAGGGTCAGTGTGTAGGTCGTACTGTATGTTATGTGGGTCCACCTGTTACCGAGTACGTACTTACTGTACGGTACTAATGATAGAGAGTCCAATACTAGTGCTCGGGAAGAATTAGAAAGAATAATTATTGCATAGGCATAGAGCTACAGTAAGACCCACTGAGATGAAGAGATAAGGAGAGATATGCCCGGACGTTTGTACAGTAGTGTGTACAGCTCGCTCGCCTGTGCATCAGGCGCCAGTGCCAAGCTGTGGCGACGAACGCCAACGCCGACATCCTGCACGCGCCTGCGAGGGTAGATTTGTATCACAGCGAAAAGATACGTATAGACCCGCTTCTCAATCGCGCCCGCCGAGAACCTACTGTACTCTCTTTCTTCGCCCTCCCGGGCGTCGCTGCCGGCGGCAACGGCGTTGACGTTGGTCAAATCCGCACATAGCCGGTATCCGCGCCCACGCTGGCTCAAATTTGGTCCTCCGCTCCTTGGGGCAGCGGCACGGAGGACTCGGACCGCGCTGGCTGGGACGTGGCTGTGGCGGAAGTGGAGGTGACGACTGCGGTGGTGAGTCCCCGGTTGCCGACCTTTATGCCCGACAAGCCGTACTTGTAGATCCAGCCCGGGCCCCAGCTGCCGTCCTCGAATTGTAGCGGTAGGAGCGGCGCGAGGTCGTGCTCGAGGCGCAGGCCGACGATGCTTCCGGCGAGCACGCGCGCGCAGGAACTGCGCGGCGAAGTAGAGGAAGCACTCGGTTGTCTCGTAGTAGCGCGTGCCCTCGATGTAGGCGAGGTGCTCGAGCACTCCGAGCACGATTGGGTCCGTGCGTGGACGCTCAGCCAAGTAGGTCTGCCGTAAGTGGCTTAACGATCAATGGATTGGCTGATATAAGTTATCATACCATCGTAATGTGATCGGAAGTCGTGTATTGAAACATTTCATCCATTACTGAGTCGAACACATGATCACCATGACGACGACTCGGAGACCAACAGAAGTGGTTTCCAGATCAGGCGGGAATTAAGTATGGGTCCCTAGAAATCTTTGATCAGATGACATCCCATAGGTAAGACTCCGTTGTGTGTGGCGTTCGAGTAGACTTACCTCGGAATAAATTCCAGGTAGGGAGTGGTGAACGTAATTCACAAGTTCCCGTCCACCAGTTCCCTGGGGTATGTGTATTCACTTGAAATTCACTGACAAATGCTGACCGACACACTTGGAAGCAAGAGCGAGCCGGCTGGAATCGGAGACAAACTCCGGCCAAATTATTACCGCACAATTGCTTATTTTGGAAGCTACCGACAGAAGCAATTGAGGCCGCGGCTCACAGAATCGCCGGTGAAGAGCACGAATTTGATGAAGCAGAGATCCGGATTGCGCATGCCTGTGGCCGCGGAGGTAAAGACGCGCTCGAAGATCCCCCATTCTGCAGGCTTCGCGCGGGCGACCACATAATCGGGGTGCAGAAATATATTCGACATCGCGAAGATGCGGAGCTTGCCTTGAGCTTCTGCTTAAAGATCGCAGATGAATGCGCTCAGGCTGTCAAGTGAAGGCTATCCCGGGCATCAAGGATAGCCCGTCGAACCTCTTCAGGAGGGTCAAGAGAGAACTTCTCCCCAAAGACGATAGCACTCTCGTCCTCTGAGTGCCTTCTACGTTCATACTGTTGCCAAATAGTTGACGAAAGAATAGCTTTGAGTGTTTTCGGTGAAACTGAAGTCTTCGTAACTGGAAACCAGGTAAATAGGACGTCGCCCAAGTCAAAGATGTGAACACGACAGCGCGGCGGTAATGACATGCATGGTAAAAATAAAATAAAATAAAAAATAAATGACATGCATGGCCAAGGAAGGGTAAAAATCAGTAGTGGGGATCAACGAACCTCACAAGTCATTTTAAGAGCGGAGGTACTTGTTAGCTTATCGACCGCCGAATAAACGTTGAAAAAGACCAGATTGGCAGCAATTTCCAGAATGGGGAAAGAGGGAAATGTGAATTGGGGGGGAGGTGACGACCGATTGGATGGCGTTATGGTGCTCTCATGCGCTCATGCGCTCGTGGCGTGAAAACCGAACTTCTCGAGCGGGGGAAGGCACGGTTCCAAGGCGTAACTCTGGGACATGTCGCAGTAAAGAACTTTCGATTGGCACCACGGAAGAAATTTGATGGAATATTGATAGAATCCTTTTCCGAGGATGATCGCTACATGCAGCCCGTGGTGACGTCCAGGCCATACCACCACAGTTGAAGCTATGGTGAGATTGTACTTACACTCATCTGAGGCATGAACGTTTGCCAGTGGTTACGACTGAACAACCGTCCCTTTAGCGTCGCGTGTCTCGGGAGGAGAATCACAGGACGTAAGAAACTTCACGGTGTGGACACGATTCCGGGTCCTCTTCGCCTTGTTGGGGAAAGCGACACCAGCCGCAGGCCTTGAAGCAGGTGGGAATGGAAGACTATTCTAAAACCATATCTCCATGTAGGTTGCAACTACAGTTGAAATTCTCATAACGCATAATGAGATCTTTTCAGTTTTGAAATCCCCCAAGTTGTGCGATTTCAAACTAAAAAGATCTCATTATGCGTTATGAGAATTTCAACTGTATACTGTATATTAGCGACGAGTTTAGCGTAGAAGTGGAGCTGACCCCATAGTCTCACTGATGGCTTATTCTTGGCGAACAATTCTTCCGCGGTTCTTCAAGTGTTTCCTGACCGCGCCCGGGAATCGGTATTTTCGGAGACAGATTGTGGGAAAACCCAACAAAGACATAAATATTCATTGTGGGGTCTGGACTTTGAGTCTTTCATGGTGGACAATAGTGAGACATTAAATCTTTGCACTGCATGTCAAGATTTTATGTTTTATTAGGAATTTAGTGTGGTTTTATGATGGAAAGACCAATGTCCTGTCAATAAGCGCCGCCGTCAGGTGCCGCACATCACGCATCACGTGTGCAGTGGGAACGCGTCTGCGATTCGGTCGTGTATACGTCGTACCTTCGTTTCGTGCCATTCATACTGTATAGGTGTGATGCGCGGTATGATCAACCTCGCTACTGACCCAGACTAGACCAGACAGCGACGAATTGCTATAAAGTTCCAGTTCCATCTTGCCCGGTTGTGATCGCAATGCTGTCATATAACCTGGCGACCTTGACGCGCACTTGGCGACGGAGATAAATCCGCCCGTATGCTTCGGTTTCGCGTCTTTCGCAAGTGCTGGCTAGGTGCGTCTTCCGGTCGTTATTTCAAGGATGAGGGTATATGGCCCGGACTTATCTCTTTGACGATAAGCCATCACGGCGTTAACATCGACGTTGTGTATCGTGTCGTCTTTATCTTTTTACCAACACTACGATCCAAAAACAGATCTGTGCGTTCTCATCGCTGTTCCGGCTCTCTGTCTCGTTGTATCCGTTACAGCGTGCGCTTCTTCATCGAACCTTCCCTGTGTGTTAAATCTAATTTTCATCGTGGACAAACTCCTCTGGCCTGGCCTCGGACGACCTAACTCCCTATACTCGAAACAAAGTTTTTTCGCCCAACACCTGTTCCGCTCCTCCATCCCAACCTACGTCGCCGTAGAATGTATTTGGACGACATGTTTCTTAATCTTTAACCTCAGTATGTTATCTCTCCCTTTCCCCTGATTGAGACTAAACCGGGACCATCTGATCACAGTCTTAAGTCTGTACAGCCTCGGCGTAGGAGCGGATATCAAAGGCCCCAGCGCGGGAGTGCGGTTGCCTTTTAAGTTCGTGGAGGTGTGCTGTTGGTGTCTTACTGGTCTTAGTAAGTCAAATTGAGCGAAGATCAGCTGCGTTAGCGTTGAACACCATGTGGCCCACAGTGTTCTCCTATTCTTCCCTCGTCGTTTGTTCCTCGGTCCTTACTGCGATAACTTTCGATAAGGACGTCTGGTTCCGGGATATGACTGGCTCACCTTCGCCTTTCCCTCTTGTGGTCTGCATGCATTCAGTCAAGCTTTGGCTTGCTCATGTCTTTCGTCCATCCTCCGACTTGGGCAGAACGCAGCAGCACACGCCTCACTGCCTCCCGGGGTGCACCTGTAGAGAAAAGGTCCCACCGCCTTCGTCGCCAACGGCTCTACCGCCCTTAGGCTTACACTCCGAGCTTCGGGGTAGCAACTTCGCGAACGTGCAAAGCGTTGTGCCAGGGGTCCGTGTGCCAACAGCACTCGAGCGGCACAACTCAATCTTCGTTGGTCTCGGGGTTTGAGGGCGTAGCACTGCACCGCTGGGATTCAGCGGGACGGTGACGCGAGCTTGTGGTGTACGGCTTCTGCTAGGTTCTTTGTTCTGCCTTGACTCTATTCGCGCATCTACATTATTTAAGCCATCGCCGTTGGCATCCGAGATCAAGGGAGGAGCGCAAAAAAGTACGATTTTGGCGAACAGTCTCAAGGGACCGCCTTAAAGATTTACTCTCTGGGTGTAGCGCAGGGAGGAAGGAGACCAGCACGTGGCACAGTGAATTGACATTGGTATTTGTGCAAACTATTGGGTAGCAAGAAATAAATAAGGAATAGAAAGTGGGCGGAAAGAACGGTGTGCTTCTCGATCGGGATGAAGGGGTGTCCGAACTGTGTCCGAGGTGAGGTCGCGACAGGTGGGTGGATCCTCCCAAAGGGAGCCGATGAGGGTCAGACAACGTTTGGTCTTGGCAATTACGGCGAGGCGAGTGGGCGAAAGAGAAGCGATCTGGTTCTTGAACCAGTCGAAAACTTGGGACGCAAAAAAGGACATGCCGCCTTATCCGTTCGCTCAAAGGCTAGCTCCGCTCCGCCTTAAGAATGGCCACGGGTTCAGGGATAATGCGCTCGGCGGAGTGATATATTGGTAGTGTTCTCTGAAACCAGATATCTACACAGTCCATACGGTACAACTTGTGTGTCGACGGCTCTGCAGCTAGATGAAAATCAGCATTCACCTGGAGGATGAATCAGACCGGTGACTCACATTGCGACTAATGGTGCTTTTCCTCAACAGCTTGGTGCTTTCCTTTTCCGAGGACATTTTCTGCGAGAACATACGCAGAGAACGCAACAACTGCGATACCAAAGCCTGGGAAAAGGTTGGCAAACATAGCGCGGTTGGAGAATACTGGGTGTCTCCGCCAGGCGTCGCGCTTAGTCCACGGGTCAAATAATGAAGGATACTTTGACATCCTGGAAATGTATTAAGAATAACGAAGAGAGGTCTCGAAATGTCTTTACCTTTGTTACGGACAGGAGGTGGGTGTGGCAGGCAAGGGGTGACGGGAATTGCCGAGTGTAGGGCAGGTGCCAAATCACCTTCACACCCGAACAAGCACATTACCGTACGGTTCCGCTCTTGTTTTCCAACCTCCATCTTACTCTCCCCATATAATATTCTTTTTCTGTCCTAATGACTGCCCTGGACAGCGAGCATTCAATGTTGTCGGACGACGAGGACGACATGCCGCTCGCAGCTCAGTCATCCCACAACGGTAATATGAAGAACGGCCACGTCTCCACGAACGGAGCCGGGAGTGGCAAAGCACGCGTCCTCGATGCAGACGGCGACACTCCTATGAGCGATCCCGATGACGATGATGTGCCTCTCGTGCGTACTTTGCCCCCTGTTCACACAGGTTAACCTAGTACTTCTTTCAATTGTTTCAATAGTCTCAGGTGACGAGCTCAGATGCGCTGCCTCCCTCTAAGCGCAAGCGCCGTGCCGCACCTGTGTCGGATTTCAGTGACGACGACGACGACGACAAGCCGCTCGCGCTCACCTCATCGCCACCAAAGCACCGCCACCCCATTGTAACGCCGAAGACAGGCCCACGTAAAGCGACCACGTTGCCTACGTCTGCTTCTGGCACCAATGGCAAGGTCAAAGCTGACGAAAGCGACTCAGATGATACCCCTCTCAATAGTCATCTCGCCTCTTCCAGCAAAGCGCGTGCTACTAAGCCAAGGAGCGCGTCCAAGCGCAAAGTTAAAGTCGTCGAGAAGTCGGACAACGATCTCGAATCTGAGGACGACAAACCCGCTCCTGCAAAGAAGGCCACCCAACCCAGAAAGAAGCGGAAAGTTGCGGAAATCGATGCGGACAGACAACCTGCCAAGAAAGCCGCACCGAGAAAAGCGAAAAAGGACCCCGGTTCAGAAACGGAGGCCGCCAAAGCTACCGTCAAAAAGAAGGGCAAAGTGAAGAAGGAGGAAATCGAGGAAACCGACTCGAAGGGAAAGGTGACTGAAGAGGATGCGGGGGGGAAGGGTGCGAAGAAGAGTAAAGGCAAACAGAAGGAGGAGAAGGAGAAGGACGAAGAAACGGAAGAAGTCTACAAGTGGTGGGAACAGGATCCGGAGCAGACCGTCGTTAGCGATGGCACTCAGAAATGGACCACCCTTGAACACAACGGTGTTATCTTCCCCCCTCCGTACCAGCCGCTGCCCAGAAATGTCAAGATGAAGTACAATGGTAGGCAAATTCGTTCTTTCAATTTCTTCGACGCGCTCAGCATATCTCGTAGGCAAATCTGTCGACCTTCCCCCAGAATCTGAAGAAGTCGCCGGATTCTACGGAGCGATGCTTGAGACCGACCATGCGAAAGATGTCACTTTCAACAAGAATTTTTTCGACGATTGGTCAAAGATTCTCAAGAAGCAGCCTCCCGTGAGTGTCGTCATTGCTCACCATTGTTGTTCTCTGCGTTGACTGGCGCTGTAGCGTGATGGGACGATAATTAAGGAATTCGAGCGTTGTGATTTCCGTCCCATGTTTGAGTACTTCGAGGAAGAGAAAGCCAAGAAAAAGGCTCTTACGTCTGCAGAGAAGAAGGAGCTGAAGAAGCAGAAAGATGAGATGGAATTGAAATATGTGACCTGCACTCTCGATGGTCGTAAGGAGAAGGTCGGGAACTTCAGGGTGGAACCTCCTGGTCTCTTCAGAGGACGCGGTGAACATCCAAAGAAAGGCGCACTTAAAGTTGGTCTTCACTTGGCCCTTCCGTATTGAACTCGCTGACGTGCCCAGTTGCGTGTTCATCCCGAGGACATTACCATCAACATCGGAGGGCATGCACCTCTTCCAGTCCCTAATGTCCCGGGCAAGTGGAAAGAGGTTATCCACGATAACACCGTCACCTGGCTTGCGACGTGGACAGAGAACATCAATGGGAATCACAAAT
The DNA here is from genome assembly GCA_003315845.1 of Lactarius trivialis. Lineage (NCBI taxonomy): Eukaryota > Fungi > Basidiomycota > Agaricomycetes > Russulales > Russulaceae > Lactarius > Lactarius trivialis. The sequence continues at coordinate 21,898 of QFDV01000171.1, forward strand.
ACGTCTTCTTGGCAGCGGGTAGTTCACTTAAGGGCCAAAGTGACATGACCAAGTTCGAAAAGTCGCGTGAACTCAAGGTTAGTCTACCCCTTCTTCCTCCCCGCTCCCCCTGAGTTCTCTTTCAGAAACATGTCGAACGTATTCGCGCCGACTACCGGTCAGATTTGAAAAACAAAGTCACTCAGTTGCGCATGCGCGCGACAGCCATGTATTTCATTGATGTTCTGGCCCTTCGAGCGGGAAACGAGAAGGGCGAGGACGAGGCAGATACGGTTGGCTGCTGTTCGTTACGCTGCGAGCACGTCACACTCGAACCGCCAAATTTCGTCGTCTTCGACTTCCTCGGTAAGGACTCGATCCGATACTACAACAAGGTCACCGTGGACGAGCAAGTGTTCAAGAACATCAAGATCTTCAAGCGGGACAAACAAGACTCGGATGGGTTGTTCGACCGCGTGAACGTCAGTGTTTCTGAATTAAACGCCCGTGTCGCATTTACTAAACTCCTTTTTGGGACACCCAGCCTGGCTATTTGAACAAGCACTTGCAGTCGTACATGAAAGGCCTCAGCGCAAAAGTGTTCCGTACTTATAACGCGTCGATCACGTTCCAGAACCAACTCGACGAGGGCACGCCGGAAAACGGAACGATGCAAGAAAAGCTTAATCACTACAATCACGCGAATCGCATGGTTGCTATCCTATGTAACCATCAGCGTGCCGCCCCAAAAACGCACGATCAATCTATGGCGAAAATGAAGGAGAAGGTAGTTCCCGCAGTGACTCGCGAATCGACTGTGTTTGTTCTAATCCCTCTGGTCGCACAGCTCCGCGGGTTCAAGTACGAGCGCATGAAGCTGCGTCACGCTCTGTTTGCCACGGACCCAAAGTACCGGAAGCAGAAAAAGTATGCGGAGGACGAGTCGGACCTCGACGACGAGGCGGTCGCGGAGCACGAAGAGCAGTGCAAGGCACGCGAGATCGAGCGCACGGAAAAGAAGTTTGCCAAGGAGAACGAGAAGCTCGCGGAGGAGGGCAAGTCCGCGCAGGGTGAGGACGTGCTCCGCTCGAGGCTGCGCGCGGTCGAGGACGACTTTGCACGGCTCGAGAAGGAGCGCGGAACGCGCAAGGCGGCACTCAAGCGCGACAGGCCCGCAGAGAAACTCATCGAGTCGATCGATAAGCTCGAAGATAAGATCAAGGCGTTCAGGCTTCAGATGGTAGACCGCGAGGCTGGCAAGGAAGTCGCACTGGGCACAAGTAAGATTAACTATTTAGATCCCAGGTACGTTGTCCGCGGCCACGGTATTAGCCACGTCCTGATCTGTGCCTCTAGGATCACCGCGGCTTGGTGCAAGAAACACGACGTACCAATAGAGAAGATCTTCTCAAAAACGCTAATAACAAAATGTACGTAAGCTTTATTCTCGTTCTTTCTTCTCGAGGCTTACTGCTCCTTCTGTTCTGATTCTGTCTCCAGTCCCTTGGGCTTTGGAAGTAGATCAAGAGTGGAAGTTCTGATTCATCGGATATCGTCGCGTAGAGCGGACACTGGACCAGAGTGCCACGTGACGGACGACGACAGATCGGTAAATACTCATTTTGTTCACATGGGCTATTACATTCCTAGTAGATCTCGTTTTGTAGCCTTTCTTGTTTTTTGAATGTGCTTATAGAGATGTTGCCATGGGCAATGTTGAACCATATGATAAATCGGCTGTGTCAGATCAGGGATCAACTATCTAGTACCGTGACAGCGCTCAGCTGCTCGCTTGGCTGCTCGTCACGATCCGGGTCGTCCCTAGACCATTGATGAAGGGTGAACCTGCGATATACCGATTTTATCATATTACAGGCTGGTCACGAGCCTAGGTCGTCCCCTGTTGGAGTGCTGCCGTACGCATACGCAGTGTTCGGTGTTCGGTATCTCAGACAAGAACCGCATACACACAGCTTGCTGGACGTTGCAAAAGTCCGTAAACCAAATAACACGATGGCGGGGCTGGTGATTGCGGTAGTGCTGATTCTTAAGAGTACCGGACGGCGCCTCAAGCACGCAGGCATGACGTTGATTCGTAGCGCGTAATGTCACACCCCGGATTTAACGGAAAACG
>QFDV01000173.1:0-28352 GCA_003315845.1 Lactarius trivialis
AGACATATCATTCTCTCTAGAGAACATCATCGGTCCCACACCCGCGTGAGTCTGCTTTCCTCACCTTTGACACTCTCGACAGCTTTCCCCTCAAAAGCCAGCCACCACCTCCACGTCCACCTCAAGATCACCGTCATTCGGTCAGAGTTCAAAAACGTGCTAACCAAGTGCACAAGCGCCAAAGCAATGTATTGAAACTTTCTGAAGAGAACGATAAGCTAAAAGAGGAACTCCGTGCGATGACAGAGCGCCTCGAGGCAGCGGAGAGGCTACGACAAGAACTGGAGAGGAGAGAGAAGCGCCAGTCACGCGGATAAGAGCACAGCGATGCTCTTCACCTCCTTGTACACTCTTTCTTTGTTATCTCTATACCCCCGCCGTCAATCTCTGAGAGATGAGATGAGACTTTGTGATAATCTTTAGATTGAATGACGTCGATCCAAAAAAAAAAATAGTTTTCATCGTCCACAGTAGTATATTATCCCGATTCACTCTTGCTTTGCTACTCATCCACTCTTCTCTCTCTTCATCGTCCTGTGAGTCCCATTCCCTCACAATTCTTTCTCTCCTTACACACAAATACAAAGTACTGCACATCGCATCATGCATCCAGCAAGTCGTAGATCTTCGCGCCGTGATTCGGGGGCTCTCTCGAGGCGCGGGTCCATTGATCCCTCCAGGCTGGTGCCGATGGACAAGTAAGTCTTGCTCTCATATCTTTCCCCCCGCCTTTCTCTGCACACCGTAGCAGGCACTCCGCTCTGTCGCCATAAGGCTTCTTGATTATCGGCCAGAAGCTGATAAACCCTATCTATTCAGGGTCTTTCAGAACTCCGGTTCTGATGACTTCAATGTTGTCTTCGTCGGCGCCGGAAATATCATGTTTGGTTGGTTTTCCTCCGATCTCTTACCGCGATGGGTTTCTTACCCTGATCCGTAGGGTCCGATGAGGGGCCTTGGAACCATTCTTTCCGTTTTGAGCAGTGCGTCCTCTCCGCATATACACCGCATTCATACCTCCCATACCCTTCACAGTAAGCTCGGTCCCCGACTCAAGGTAGTCGCGCTCATCGATCCCCACATCGAGCGTGCGACTACCGTCCTCTTTAAGAAGCGCGAGACTTTCGTGCGCTCCGCGTATGAACACACTCGCATCTTCAAGACCCTCGATGACTTTGTCAAGAGCATGTTACCCCGCGATCGCCCGCGCGCTGTAATCGTTGGCTCTCCGCCTATGTATCGTGGTACCACCCGCCCGGGCCGCAATATCGAGCTTCAGATCTTGGAACACTTTCCCGGCGTTGCACTCTTCATCGAAAAGCCTATTGCCACCGGCCCTGAGGATGAGATTGTAGAGGCATTCAAAGTCTCTCAGGCTATCATCGATAGCGGCGCGGTTTGCTCGGTCGGGTAAGCGCGGATCTGATTTTGTTTTTTTTCGGGACAAAATGCTATGCATGTGACATAGATATATGCTCCGTTACCTAAAGGGTGTCCAGCTGATCAAGCAGATCATCGAGGAGAACAATCTCCAGGTTATGGCAACCATCGCTCGTTATGCGTGCGCCTACGAAGCGATCGCCAAACCAGAATGGTGGGACAAGTCTAAGAGGTACTGTCCTCGTCCCATCAGGTGCAATGTTTCCTTCTAAGGCCATATTGTCGATAAAATCAATCAAAAGCTGTGGACCTGTCGTCGAACAGGGTACCCACTTTTGCGATCTGTCACGATACTTTGGTGGAGACGTCGACATATCAACCGTCAACGCCCACTCCCTCGAGTGGTACGAGAACCCAGGTCTCCTAAACAAACAGACGATAGACGAGAGCAAGATTGCTCCGGAGAACCGCATCCCGCGTGTCACGTCCGCGACGTGGAAATACGAGAGCGGTGCGGTCGGCAGCTTCAGCCACGTCGTCGCGCTCCAAGGCCACAACTATTCGTGTGAGCTCGAGGTATATGCCGATGGCTACCAGTTCAAGTGCGTGTCCCGGCCCACCACAGCCTCTGTTCTCCTGTTTACATTCTGCGCGATAGGCTCGTCGACCCGTACGTGCAGCCGGTACTGTACATTAGACGCCCGGGCTCCGATCTCGAGGAGAGACATTGCTTCCCGGATGATGACCCGTTCTTCTCTGAGATATCGAACTTGATTGACGCCGTTGAAGATATCGAGGAGGACCCAGAGAGTGCGATCATTCTCAGTTCGTTCGAGGGTGCGTATCTCTTCTGCGATTGTCACAGATGACTCAAGATGTATAACCTCCAGACGCGTGCAAGACTTACGAGCTCACTTGGGCCATACGTCGGGCTAGCGAGAAGTCGCGCAAGAATGTCTGAGAAGTGCAGATTAAACGCATATCCGCGGTGATTGTAAGAAAGTGTAGTAATTAACAGAACGAAATGTAGATATCGTTTCTTGTTAGAGTACGGCATTCGAGAATCAAGTATTTTGTTCTTCTTGAGCGTCATCTCAGGCGTGCAACCTTCTTCCCCTTCCCTTTCCCTTCAGCGGCGCCGCCGGCGGACTCGTCCTCTACCTCGCGGCTCCGTTTCTTCGACTTGCCTACTTCGCGCTTGCGCAGGGCGTCAAACTCCTCCTGGAGATGCTTCTTGAGTGCAGGCATGTTTTTCGCCGGCTGGCCGCAACGAAAACATTCAAGCGCGTTTTTGAGCCGGGGCTCGTACTCCTCCGGCGCAAGGTGGATCTAGTGACAGAACAAGGCACGTCAGATCGACGCGGCAAGCCAACAAATCAACATGAGATCAGTACGTAAGATTATCATGAACGTAATACACTATAAGTTTACGTGTACACACACACACACAACGTGAGTGACTCACTTTTGCGAGCTGGTGTTGCTGCGGAACGGCGGAGGCGGCGGCGGCAGTGTCCACCTCACGGTCCTCGTCATCGTCATCGAACCATCCGCGCACCTCGTCGAGCGGCACGAAGAACCCAACCGGCGGCGAGAACGAATTGTAATGCCGCTTCGTCTTGAGCGCCGGCGCTGTCAAGTCTGCCGAGATGACGTGCAAGTGAAGGTGTCTGCGTCCATTGACATATTAACCATTTTATTACGATTGAGAGATGTCAACTCACTCCATCGACGGCACGGCATGGAAGCCGGCCCAGACGTCCCACACGAACCCGTACCGCGTCCGCATCTCCTCCTCGATCACGCCGTGCAGACGCGCAGCTTCGTCCGCCAGCACGCGCAGCGTCTCTTCTGCCCGTGTGCGCGCCTGCGCGTCGGCTGTTGCGGACGTGCGGCGCCGCAGGAGCGTGCGTAGGTCCGTCAAGTCGGATGAGGATAGTTGGGAGGAGGAGGAGAGGCGGGGAAGGACGAGAAAGTGGAAGAGCGCTTTGGGGTAGGCGTCGAAGATGGTGAGCGTGTGTTGCGTGTGCGAAAAGTAGACTGTGGGCGGGAGCGTGGTGGCGATGGTGGAGTCGGGCAGCTTCGCGTAGGTGCGCAGGACTTTGAGTTGCGGCGTCCGAGAGCCTTCGACGTCCATCTGCCTCTGCGTTCTTGGCCTTGAGAGCGAAGCCTCCTGTCTAGCCTTGGCCCGGTGGTGCGGGCGAATGATAGGAATAGGAACTACCCGCTCTCTGGTTACTATTCCCCGCTTGGTCTGCCGATGAACGATGACAACTTCCTGAATACCCGGTTCGTAGTCTATGACAGCCTCATCGCGGGCCCGGGGCATTTGAAGTAAGTGATAGTTGTTGTGGTTGAACGTGAATACGGTGTCTAATTTTCACCAGACTTTTTAAATAAATGCGCTACATACATTATTCCTCAAAAAATATCCAAGTAGAGCATTACAGTATTTGCTCTTCGTCACTTTCTGTGTGATACTGCACTTCTCTGGATTGAGTGCTTCCATATAGCCAGGCAGCAGGGGCCATTCAAAAACCGGTATCATGTACAGCTGACCTGGTCATTTTGACCGAGTTACATCACCACCTCTGCGAGGTCAAGGTTCGAGATCACTGTCAGGCCATCCACCATAGTGAGGACGTAATGGAAGGGAATCACGACGAGTGACCGTTTACATAGTATGTGGAAGTGGGCCTCGGGAAGCTAGGGATGTTGGGATGATGTCGGGACAAGCAAGGCGGGATATGAAGGTGAGAAGGTTGCGAGGGAGAGATAGTGTTGAGCTTCTGAGATTGAGATTTGGAGATCTTGAGAGGCCCAGCTCTACACCAGACTCAAATACGTTCAAATTGCGCAGAGCGGATTTGGGGCCTTGAGGCCTTGAGGATGTTCCGAGTCGGTCATGGGCCATTGCATCTAACCAGCCCTCACCCAAGCCCCTAGCCTCGACGGTTCGAAGCCAGGGACCAGTTTCGCCACTAGTCATTTGGGCTGGTGACGCTGTTGCGTGTTCTCTCACGATGTCGCTTTCCGGGGTGCCCTCGTGTTCAGGTACTGAACTTATCGACCAACCGTATGATCCGAGATCGAAGAGAACATTAATTGGTAAAGGTTCCGCAGAAATATCCACACAGTAGCGGTGCCCATCGACAAATTCAAAAGCTTCAAATTCACCACGTCGTCCGCCCACACGACCAACGACATTTTGACTGTGCACACACCATGCGTCCACGGCGGAACCAGGAACGGCACCACCTGTGTTGAAGACCCCAGCTGCTCGACTACGTACCTGTGAGCGCCTTGAATACTATCGGCGTTCGCATCGCTCATCCAGAAGTGAGTCGCTGACAGCAGACAGCGACAGGGAGGCCATATTCTGCCAGAAAGGAAAAGCCGGCGTCATGCCAGTGGACGCGCTGTGGTACATGGCACTTGCACCGTTCCCGGAAAATGCGCACACTCGGGGAAACGCGTGCTCAAGGCTGAGACGGCATGGATGCAAGCAACCCAGGAGGGCGAATAAACGAAGTAAGATGGCTCAGACTCGGGCGTTAGGCAGGCTAGTGCAGGATTGCTCACTGGATGAGAGAGAGAACGGTCACCTTGTCTGAGATATCGGCAAACGGGTTTGTGTACCATCTTGCATGCATTTGGCGGTAAGCTTGGACTGAGATTGCAACACCGACCTAGATAAGCGCCATCTTGTGTACCCCCTCACCTTAGCGCTCGGCCCAAACAAATCGCGCCCTGATGTTGTGTAAAGGCGCCCCCTGAGCCAAGCACTAATACACTATACAGTAAGCGGATCGCAAGGGAGGCGCGGAGCTCATTTGGCAGAACGTGAGACGCAGACCGGGAAACGGGATCAGATAATAGACCAGTTAGGCAGCACTCCATAAAAAAGAAAGTGGTATTGGCTCAAATTGGCTGTTGCTTTCCCAAACACCTTGTCGCTCAATCTGCAGAGATCCGGTTCCGCGTCCTTATCATGGGTAGGGAAAACGCTGGAAAGGCAAACATCTTGCGATGAGTCTATGACACAACAGAGTCGACCGATTGCAACCATGGAAAGATTTCGAGGCATCGCTCATTCGCATCCCGGGCCGTTGCTTTTGTTATCTACGACAGGGGACTGACATTGCCTGGTGTCAATTGCCAATTTCCGATACCTGCAGTGCAGGGATTCCCCCAAGGATTTCCCCGTGCCAAAGTCTGATTCGAAATCGGCGGTGGACACTTACGCGCGTGGGGACCATAAATCGACCAGCAGGTGAAGACAAGCGCCAAGACGACATGACAGGTGACGGTGCCTTCTAAATTGTTTGTGCCTCCCTGATATATAGTTCAGCAGGCTTTGCGGATCCTGTCGGAAGTAGGGCACAATGGATGGATTTTCATCGTCCCTTGTGGCATCTCCCGCGTCTTGTCGTGATCGGTGATAGGGCTCGGTGATCAACAAGGTGTAGATGAAGAAGCCGAGACGGACGCACCATGCCACACTCAGGGAGGAGAGTGTCCGCCGTCTTCCTTCCAGACCCGACAAAGTCGATGAACACGACTAGGAACCTGCTGCTCACGATCTTCTCGCAGAGCTCAATGCAGAACCGGGCTCTATGACAGTCACATGGAACCTAAGACAGCGCCAACACGTCCGGGCTCCAGTTCGTGAAGTCAGCACGTCTGTCGGTCGGGTTGAGCTTCAGGAGGGTGGAGACACTATTCAGGAAGGTGGAGACACTTCGTACGCTTTGAAAGCGCGCCCGGGCCGAAGACTGCTCGGCTGCCACAATGCGGAACACAGCACACATATCAATCCCAGACTCCAGGATGTGTGTAGAAACTGTATAACACACCTTTTCAGGCACTGGGCGCTAGGTGTATCATTGTCAAACACTTAAAGTGGTCTTGACACACACAGTACAGTTGCTCAAGCAGTTGCTACATGATGAAGAGAGAAAGAAAATTGTACTGTTTCTTGAGACAAGACATTGGTCTTGAGTCAAGGTCACTTCAATACGCTTAATAGTTTATCAAGTCATCCAAAACAGCTTTTTCAGCTTTTAGAGCTGAAATGAAGAAAATGGCTGATTTAGGTAGGGCCATACAGTATTTGAAGCCATTTAGAAAGAGCGGTATTGACATTCTCACCTATTCCTGCAGAATACAGTTGGCTTGGTTCAAGATTGAGCAATTGTGTAGTGGAGCTACATCATTGTTGATCGCCCTCACAAGAACTGATTTTGTCACATCATGAGAAAGTCGTGTGCTTGCTTTCATGCTGGGCACACCGTCATGATTGCGAGATGGGAATATACAGGCAACAGTGGTGGTGTATCAATATGGTACAAGTCCGGCCGATGGGCCGACAATCTATGCGCGACGTGCCACTAGCAAATCTCGTAGCTCCTCACTCAGTTCTGGATAAGCCACCTGCGGCGTCGATCCAGCCTCTCTTCCGGACCTACGATGGCGGAGACCATCTGTAGCCGAGGCATTGACATTTTGCTCAATGCGACGGCGGTCCATGTCCGCGACCAACTGCTGGAAGGACAGGAAGAGAACTTCGGCTTGTGCGAGCGTAGTGTCGAGTTCGATGGTCATGCTCAACTCATTACAGTACTGTAAATTAACCGGAGTTGAGCTTGGCGACGGACAACAGAAGGATAACGTACCTTCAAGATCTCGTCAAATTCGACAAGGTATCGCAGGATGACGTCGCGATGCGACTCCAGCACGGCGAGCGCAACGAAGAGGACCATTCCGTTTGTGTAATAATCCGTCCATAGAACCTCCCACAGACGAAGAACATCCTCGAACGGGAACTCGCGCTTAAACGAGATAAGGATCCAACTGCTCCAGACATTTGGTCAACGATATGGAAACACATCCAAAAAGGGAAACCTGCCGGAAACAGAAGAACAAGTTCAAGCCGTCTGTCTTGTCAAAGTGGCGGTATAACTCTGGGTCCATGAATTGCAGCAGTTGCTGCAGAGTCGACAGCTGCTTCTTCATCCCACTCTGGTCACGGAGGAAGTTTTGTTTCTACCAGGCACAGATATGTCCAATCGTTCGCGACAAGCAAGCGTCATTACGTACCATTCGATTCATCACCTCCACGAAGCACCAAAATGTCAATGGCTCGTCCGAGCCAGCGACAACATACAGGGGTGCGCAGAGATCTGACATGCCTTGCACATACCCTTCGGCACGCCGTCAGAGCTGACACTGTCCCCTGAAAAGTTAGAAAATGACGTACCCAGTTCCTTTTCGTAAAAGTTGTACGTCAAAAGAATAGAAGCAAGCCGGTCTATATGCTCATTGGTCGGTGATTGCGCTCCAACCTCGTTTGGCGTGAGCGATATTGTATAAAGTTGCTGCTGCTGTTTCTCTGGATCGAGGGGAATGTCAGACGACTGATTGTTGGCAAAGAGAGGCTGGGTCCGGTCCGTACGACGGCAGTCGACGTCTATGCGATGGCGTTCCTGTTCATCCAGTCTGAGTACGGAAATTGTAACGCAACCAAATGCCAGAAGTACATACCTCTATAACATCCTGTCTGTCGAAAACTTCTGGCTTGCCGAACCACTCGTCTTTAATCTCATGGTACCGTTTCCTAGAAATGTTGATAAATGGGAAAACAAGCTAGCGGTTAAAGGTCACCCACATCTTGGCTTCCCAGAGTCTTCCCCGTTCGTCTTCAGTAACGTCCCATGCATAAACACCAAGCAAATAAGGCCATAATTTCCTCCTTGCCTGATCCTTATCGCTAATTCCCCGTTGGAAAATCTCCGCACGTAGCCTTTCCCTCGTAATCGTGGGGCGACCATCAGGACCAAACCACTCGGTGAATACCTCCACACCGACGGGGTGCTTCGGGTCTCTCGAGGTCTTTGGCGTCGGTAGGTTCGCAGTAGAATGTAAGAGCTCAAAGATCCCTAGTTCCCCATTTTCCTCTGTCGCGGATGCTGAAGCATTCGCGGGTATTGCCTGCGCCTCGCGTCGCCGCGCCCGCTCACCCTCCTCGGCAACGATACGCGCCCATCGAGCGAGATACACGCGCGCGCTCTCAAACTCTCCAACGCCACCCTTTTCCACCCAGCTGCCCCACTCCAGATCTCCATTGGCATTCACCAGAGACTTCACCGGATCTGGCAAGTGTGGAACGATCGGCTTTGCGAGTGGATGCGAGAGTATGTTCTGTGCAGCGTGTTTGGTGGCACGCGTGATGTTCGCAAAGGATTGCAGAAGGGCGGCGCGAGCCTGCGAAGATGCACCCGGGGAGGAGGGTGGCAGCGGTAGCGAGCGATGTAAGACGGACGAGTACTGAGAGTAAGGATTTGGAGGGGGGTTACTGGAAGATAGGGGACGCGGCCGGCGGTGTGCTGGTACGGGTGAATGAGAGTTGGCGTAAGACGATCGAGCGAGTATCTCGTCGACCGCGTCATCGGAGAACACTTGGGTTGAATGCGCTTCAATATCCGCCTTGGAGGGGTCGACAAGATATAGAGTAGATTGAAGGTTGGAGCGGAGGAGAGAGGCATACGAACGTAATCGAGAAAGGAGGTCCTCACCACCCCATGACGTTATCGGCCGCCCGGTGGCGGCCAGTCCTGCAAGTGAGGGAGGAGGGGGGTAGGATGTTGACGCACTAGATGGAGATTGAGACTTCGAGGGTAGGGTGAAAGAGTTTGACTCTTCATCGTGGAAGAAGATTGTTGGAAGGGTTGAGCCGCTGCTAAGATTGATGCCGATGGACCCGTCTAGAGAGTTTGTCTAGTGCAGGGAGCAGGATAAATGAAGAGCGTGCTTACACCAAGACGATAATGATGGCGGTTGAACAATGAGTGAATATATTGATGTTAATGGGATAGAGAAGGCGTAGGACTCTGGCCTTGCAGTAGGCAAGTCAATCAAGACACCGTCTGCATCAGGTCTTTGTTAGTACAACGATGGATGGCGGTCCTTAGGACATGCCTTCATCGTCATCATCGTCTAGGGGCCGCTCTTCCGTCTTGAGGAACTTGTCCCACTCATCTTGTCCCTTCTCAGTGAGAAGGTTTTCTGGGATCCAAGCCAGAAGATATGTCGTACTGAATGCCTCCTGTATAGGTACGTGTCAGATAGTAAGTGGTACATTTCAGAGACGAAGAAAGGGTTCCCGCACACGTTTGACAATGGTTGCAAAGCCAGGGATGTTGTCGCGAGCGTACGCAGTTGGGTTGACATAGACCTTTGACTTAGCATAGATCAACCTATACTTTGCGCCATCCTCCGCATGCGGGGGTGGTGCATCCACCGGTTCTTGGTTTATTTCGACCATCGGGCCTGACTGGAATAGATAGTGGGTCTGACTTGGATGGCGCGCAGGTGTTGAGCGAGTTAAAGTGCTCCATTGACTACGCTGCGGCTGCGGCGGCCCATCACCGGCCCGGATTCCAAGCATGCACATGTGAAATGTATAAAGGTGCTACAGACAAGACTATACAGGTCCCATAAAAACGGTTGCCAAATCACTTTGAGTAGCTCCACACGTTACGGAGTACTAAAGGGAATAATGTGGTCAACCCTTTTATCACTGTGGAAGATAATAGTTCGCGCTTACATCCCGCTTTTGTAGCCAGCCGGTTCAACGAGTCATCGCCCTCTCCTTGGGCGCGCACTTGGCCGCTGAGTGCGAACGAAGTTGAGGTCGAGAGTGCACGACCGCTGGCGTCGACATCAGCGATCACAATCTGCACTGATGCGTGATCCTTCGAGGTGATGAGACGGTCTTTAATCCACGCATCGTTAGATACTCCACAATCTCTCAGCACTGCAGTTTACTCACTGGTCGCCGCACACTTGCGAGGAACGTAAAGGTCAACAAGAACGCCCTTCGCGAAGAAAATGTGATCAGCTAGTATTTGATGCGATCCTACTCGGCCATACCTGGTCGTTTTCCATGACAAGCGAGTCTGCACCGGTATGAAGAGATTATGAGATGTTGGATGGATGGTGTGGTTTGAACCCGTGGGATTCCCTGTGAGGCGAAACTGTACAGTTGTGGCTCTCAATTGTGTGGTATTACATAAGGCAGGATTATCATCTTGGCTTTGTCTCTCCCGCTCGCGCCCTATACCTAGGCCTGTCATGTGGTTACAGTGAAGCACAAGGTAAAGCATGTCATGACATCCCTCACCTCCTTGACGTGTTGCAGCTACCGCGTCCACTAGGCTCCCCTGTTGAGAATGAGGTTTCCTTGATTTCCTTTTTCCTCTTTCAGGCCCCCCCCGGATCTGTCATGTCTTTGAGACCACCTGTGTCTGCGTCGGCGCCTACTTAACCTGCTAATTCGTCTATGTTCCCCACGTTCATCCATGCAACCCCTCACCTTGTAGTGGGACTTGCACGCGCTCTGTGGTACGATATGCCGACCAACGTCAAGGTGCATGGTGGGCCTTTAGTCCTATCCCACAATCCTCCTACGCCAATCGTCAATCGGGAGACACTAATTGACTTCATCCAAGTCGGTATATGCACCTGCCTCTACGGATCTAGCGTGCCAATGAGGTAGACCTCTTCGATCAGGATCTGAGTTAGTTAGACTAAGGACTGCTATTGGGCCGAGATAGTAGAGACAGAAACATACGAGTACAACGGCTAGCATTTTGTTTGTATATATACAACAGATATCTTCTTCCTGAAGATCATTCGATTCCCGACGTTTTCACGTTCGTGCTTTCCGGACTACGCCGACTCGACTGGCCGCGGACATAACAGCATGTAGACCAGACGCCGTGATGTCTGTATCCGAAACAACTCCCCAACCAGACGTCTTGCGTTCCCGCTCGTTCTCCGTCACCCCGTACACGAGTTCGACGTACGTCGCGGCACTGACCTCCGTGCCCTCGCCGAGTGCGTGCTCCGAGTACTCACGGATCACGAGAACACCTTCAATGACTTGATGGAGGCATGCTAGCAGCGCCGATAATGGGCCATTGCCGACACCTTTGACGGATTCCACCTTTCCCTCAAGCACGAACTCGCCCGAGAGACGTATTCCCCGCTCCACGCGATCGAGCTCGAAAGACTTGAGCGACAGCTGTCCCGGCGGCGAGCCATACCCGTATGTCTCCTTGAATAGCACGCCCAGTGCGTCCTGCGCAATCTCCCCGCCGGAACTCGCTGCGGCACGCTGCACGGCCTCGAAGAATGTGGCCTGCAGGCGCCGCGGAAGTTCCAGCCCAAGCGAATTGAGGATGACAGACGCCACATCAGATTGGCCGGAGCGCGCGTTGAACCCGACAGAGAGCTTGAGTTCTGGGAGCGCACGGTCTCCGATGTACGAATTCACCGCGGAGAGTACGGCACGAAGACCAGAGCCCGCAACGTCTCGATCGACGCCAGCACCCCACCACGAGTCCACGGACTTGCGGTCATTCGCAGGGACAAGCTCGATGTACGATGCTGCACGCGAATTTTGTTGATCAGCCTCGGTATTGATCGGGTGCACGGTATACTCGCGCAGGGCGAGGTCAACCTCGAGGTGCGTCAAGAGTGCGTTAAGTATGGCGGAGATGGGTCCATTTCCATCACCACGGATAACCCGCAGAACCCCATCGACTAAAACGGTCCCGTCAAATTGACGAATACTCCGTGCTTCGTCGGCGGAGTCCGGGTTTGGCGCAGACGAAATTTTGAAAGAACGAAGAGCCAGCCGCCCTTCATACTTGCCACCCCCGAAATGGTATGCCTCAAAGAACGCGGTGGTGATATCGTCGACGGTCATCTCACGAGCCTCGCGGTCTGCAACGGTTTGAACGACCTTGTAGAACGCGATCTGCATTTTGCGTGGGAGATCGAGTTGCAAGCACTGTTTGACGAGATACGCAATGCCACCTTTGCCCGACTGCGAGTTGACACGAATGACCGCTTCGTATGTTTGACCGAGGTCTGCCGGGTCGATAGGCAGGTACGGCATCTCCCAAATTTCGCGGTCGCCACGCGAGCGCGCCAATGCGTGCCGCCTCTCCTGATCCTCGAAACCTTTCTTGACGGCATCTTGGTGAGATCCAGAAAAGGCAGTGAAGACGAGTTCCCCTGCATATGGGTGGCGGGGGTGAACGGGAAGGTCATTGCACTGAGTTACGATATCGATGATACGTTGGAGATCGCTGAAGTCGACGTTTGGGTGAATACCTTGCGTGTAATAGTTTAACGCGAGGTTGACGAGGTCCACGTTCCCTGTACGCTCTCCATTTCCGAAGAGACAGCCTTCTACACGGTCTGCTCCGGCAAGAATCCCGAGCTCCGCGGCGGCGATGCCCGTCCCTATGTGCAGTGTTAGTGTAAGATCGTACGGAAGTATTTCGGTACCTGCCTCTGTCATTGTGAGGGTGCAAACTGATGAGGATCTTCTCGCGCTCCGATACGTGGGTGTGAAAATATTCCACCTGCATCCCAAGTAAACGCGAGTTAACTAGTGAGCATGGAAGTGCGCACTTGATCGGCGAAATGATTCGGCGGTGCGATTTCGACAGTAGCTGGTAGATTGAATATGATTTTGCTCAAAGTGTCAGTTCCCGCCTTTCCCCACGCGGCCTTGACGGCATTGCAAATTTCCACGGAGAATTCGGGTTCCGTCTGCGAGAATGTCTCTGGACTATATTCGTATCTGAAGACGGTTCCGTGCTTTGCTGTGCACTCTTCCGTGAGACGACGGACGATTTCCGTGTGCTTCGCTGCGAGCTGAATGGTTTCCTCTTTCGAGTTTTTGAAAACGACGTCCCTGAACAAGGGGGATGTCGCATTGTACATATGGATGATAGCATGCTTGGAGCCTGCGACGGAGTCAACGGTCCGCGTGATTAGATCCTCCCGTGCTGGCGTCAAAACCTGTAAAACCCTCATTCATCACCAAGGCATATGGAGAAAAGGTCGAATCTAACCTGTATCCACACATCATCCGGAACCTGCTTCTTTTCAATGAGGCCGCGCACAAAATTATAATCTGTATCACTAGCAGCGGGGTATGCGACCTCAATCTCCTTGTAACCGCATTGGACAAGCAGATGAAAGAAGGTGGTTTTTTGCTCGATCGTCATCGGATTTGCTAAGGCTTGATTTCCGTCACGTAGATCCGTGGAGAGCCATATTGGGGGCACAGTAGATCTTTTGGACGGCCATTGGCGACTTTGGGGATTGAGAGGAGTGTACGGCTTGTACTTTTGGGATGGGTCAATACTAGACGCATAAAATTTTAGCTCATGCGCATGATACGAAAGAAAGAAATACTCACAGCATACATGGCATGATGAAATTGTTGTAGATGATCCTTGTCAAAGGTCAAAGAACGAATCGTACTTTGAAAATTAGCCGAAAACGAGTCAAATGAGTCAAGAGAACAAGATGGCCGGGCCCTAAATCGTGGTTAGGAGTACTGAGAAAGATAATCGCACACATCTCCCATCGCTCACGCATACATCTACATCGACACAATATCAATGGCCGTCGGAAACCTCGTTGTTTCCTCAAAGGCATCTCCGTTCCCGTATGCAGCGGTTGCGATAGCGTTGTATACCCAAAAGGCTGAGGTAAACTATGATGAGTCGGCCTCGGGATTCTCCTTCACTTTTGAAGGCACAGAAGTTACGACAGAGGAGGACGCTGTCCGGACTCTTGCCAAAGCTGGAGATCTCGCAGATGACAGCGTGAAGGTGCGCATGGTCAACTGTTGGGAGATCTACGCTTAGTGGCCTTGGCTTAGACCCCCGCATTCTTCACACTGGCCAACTCTCTTGCCAGTACCACGGCAGTACCTCAGATCATATCTTCTCTCGATTCTCTAGATGATCATCTTGCATACCGCACCTATCTTGTCGGTCACGACATTACTGCGGCAGACTGGTTTGTGTGGGGAGTCCTCAAAGGCATGTCGTTCTCGGAGTTCTCACTTTCGGTGGTGCTTATCGATTTCGGACAGGCAATTCAAGGCTTGTTGGCCTTCTGAAAAATAACAATCATCAGCACCTCTTACGATGGTTTAACCATCTCGAATCCCTCGACTCGACGCAGGCAGCATTGGCCGGGCTTGCAGAGGCGAAGGCTTCCAAGGCTCGAGTAAATCAAAAGACGGCGTCTTCATTTGCATTGGGCCTCCAAAATGCCAAGGAGGGACAGGTCGTCACCCGCTTCCCTCCTGAACCCAGCGGCTACCTTCACATAGGTCACACAAAAGCAGTGATCCTAAACAAGTACTTTGCCAATATGTATAACGGCAAGATGATTGTTCGCTTCGACGACACGAATCCTTCGAAAGAAAAGGTGAGATCAGCCATCTCTAATTAGGTCTACGGACTCCGCTTATCCACTCTCTCTTTGAGTCCGAATTCGAGGAGACAATTCTCGAAGATCTTGACCTCCTAGACATTAAAGGTGATACTGTCACACATACATCGGATTACTTCGACCAGATATACGAACTTGCCGTCAAGATAATTAAAACCGGAAAGGCATATGCTGACGATACTGAACAAGCTCAGGTGGCCTTTTTTTGTCTATCGTAACAAACTTATGGGCTGATGAAAGCCACAGATGCGTGAGGAACGTGGCCAAGGAATTGCATCTAAACGCCGAGACGCAACAGTGGAAGAGAACCTTTCACGATTCGAAGAGATGACCAAGGGAACAGAAGAAGGCGTTCGATGGTGTCTCCGAGCCAAGATGAGTGTGGATAATCCCAACAAGGCCATGCGTGACCCGGTCATCTACCGTTGCAACCTTACGCCACACCATCGTACAGGGTACGCAATATTTTGCCTACTGACGTTTCTCGTGACTCTAGCCTCCCCCTAGATCAAAATGGAAGGTTTATCCTACCTACGACTTCGCTTGCCCAGTTGTAGATTCTCTGGAAGGCGTAACTCATGCCCTCCGTACGATCGAGTACCGAGATCGTAACCCACAATACCACTGGATGATTGAGGCTCTCGACCTTCGCTCCGTGAATATATGGGATTTCAGCCGGCTCAGCTTTATCTACACGCTTCTATCTAAACGCAAGTTACACTGGTTTGTCGACAAGGGCCTTGTCAGCGGTTGGGATGATCCGCGTTTCCCGACTGTACGCGGCATAAGGCGTCGCGGGATGACCGTCGAGGCGCTCACACGGTTCATGCTATCACAAGGCCCGAGCCAGGCAATCGTATCGCTGGAGTGGGATTCCATCTGGTCGCTGAATAAGAAAATTATCGATCCAATTGCGCCGCGGTTCTGGACAGTTCTGAAAACAAAATAGTGAGTGCCGAATTCTTTCCGTACGTATCGGCATTCTTAAAAAAAAGCAAAATCTAGTGTCCCGGTCACGATTCAAGGAGGACCTCCTGAGCCAGAGGTCAAGACACTGCCAAAACACAAGAAGAACCCTGACGTTGGCGAAAAGAAGACAGTCTACAGTTCGAACATCCTGATTGATCAGGAGGACGCCCTTTCATTCGGGGATAGCGAAGAGGTACGAATATATGGGCAGTGAGACGACGGTCTGGCACTCACCAATGAACTAGATCACCCTCATGGATTGGGGAAACGCCATCGTGCGTTCTAAAGCAACCGATAGCTCTGGCACGATTACAGCTCTCACCATGGAGCTCAATCTCGACGGGGACTTCCGGAAAACCAAGAAGATCACCTGGCTGGCGCAGCCTTCGGCCGCGCACCCGCTCGTCGACGCGACGCTAATCGACTACGACTACCTCATCACAAAGAAGAAGCTCGAGGAAAACGACGACGTGAAGGACTTTGTCACGCCGGTGACCGAGTTCCGCCAGGACGCGCTCGCAGACGCGAACGTTCGCGATCTCAAGCCCGGCGACATCATCCAGTTCGAGCGGCGCGGATACTTCATCTTCGACGGCGTCGTGGACAACACGTGGGAGTTCATTAGCATTCCGGACGGGCGCGCGGCGGGACTTGCAAGCAAAGCGGCCGCCGAGGACTCTGGCAGCGGCGTCGCGGCTGCGGCAACGAAATCGGCCAAGGATAAGAAGGGGAATGTCTCGGCGGCGGCGGCCACGCCTTCTGCCAGCACTGAGGTGGAAAGGTCTGGTGTCACGCCTGCGGATACGAAGATGTACAAGGTCGACTTGGTGGTTGGGACTGAGGACCCTGACACGAGCGATGCCACGAAGATGTACAAAGTCGACAGCGTGTACAACATATAATGCCTCGGCGCCTCGAAGTGTGGATAAAAAACGAATTGTAGCCGTAGAAGATACTTTTTCCCCTTTTCTTTCCACTGCGTCCTCATGGCGGTCGCAAAGTGAATTGAACAGTTGTGCTGTCTACACAGAAAGCATGTGTTCTATGCAAGGACCATTTGATTGTCCCCTATCCACGGACCCCGAAAGTTGTACGTACACTTGGGATTTGGGGCGACTGTAATATACATTGTAGGATGTAGGAGCAGAAATATGTGACGTGCGATGGATGGAATAAAGTCGAGCGGCTGCGGGCGCAAGACGGGAATATACAAGTGAGGACAAGAGTGAGGACGACGAATTTCAAAAGCAAAAAGGCCAAAGTCCAAAAAAAGAAAAAGCAACACGCGCAACGAAGTCGCATGACTGAGCATGGGGTGGGAGTGAGTAATGAAGACCATTTTTACTTGGACTTTCGGACAAGCTCCTCGACCTCGGCCACGACTTCGGTCATGGTGGGCCGGTCTTGATGCTCCTGTGCCCACATACGCTCTATGAGATCTACAATTTCCGGGCACCACTGCTTACGCAGCCCAGACATAGACGGTCTAAAGGTCGGCGTGTGTGTAAGTATATGCAAAAAAGAGAACGTGTTGACTTGTCGTACCGCTGACGTTTTGATCCAACAGCTTCGTAGATTGCGTGCTCATTCATCCCCTGAACCGGTGTCATCGGATGCTCGGCCACATCGCTGAGTACGGGAGGACTCACCTCCCACGGGTACTTCTTATTTGGTACGTGCCATTGCAGCATCTCCCAATACACCGCACCGCATGCAAATACGTCGACTTTGTGGTTGTATTTGGGGTGTGGGTGCCACAGCTCAGGCGCCTGCCAATTAACAGTACCGACAAGACTGCGGACCATGGAGCGCGTGCTCTGCTTCACTTTGGCTAGACCAAAGTCGGCAATCTTGGCTACACCTTTCGAGGTAATGAGGATGTTTGAGGACTTGCAGTCACGGTGGATGACAGAGGGCTTGCGTTGATGCAAATAATCAAGACCGCGTGCGACGTCAAGCATGATCGAAAGCTAGTCACATCTAAGCGTTTTAGACGTAAGAAAATAGCGCAGCAAGACGTACGACGCGATAAAGTGACGGTGGAGTGACATTCCGGACATAGTCGAATAGGTCTCCGTTTGAACAGAGCTCACTCACGATCATCACAGGGGTGACGCGTGTATCTTCTGGGATGCTCACGCCGAGCTACCAAACGGTTGCCTTCCGTCAACTCCACGGTGACGGATGCATAGA
This sequence comes from Lactarius trivialis, assembly GCA_003315845.1. Lineage (NCBI taxonomy): Eukaryota > Fungi > Basidiomycota > Agaricomycetes > Russulales > Russulaceae > Lactarius > Lactarius trivialis. Next base: position 17,872 of record QFDV01000173.1, read on the forward strand.
AGCAATGTGCACGCACGAAACGGACGATATTGGGGTGGTTGAAGCCCCCTAGAAGTTTTAGCTCCTTAATGTCCACTGCAGGTATAAATAGTCAACGCCTGAAGGAGTGAGGTCAAAAGTTACCTACTCCCAGTGAGATGCCCGCGGAACTCAGCAATCGCAACCCTGCGCCCTCTGAATTTACCTATAAACACATCCTTGAAGCCGCCGCTCCCAATTTTTTCAAGTTTCGTAAGTTTCTCGGGCGGGATCTCACGATCCTCTAGGCCGAGGCTTTCAAGATCGAGTTCAAGCTCTTCTTCCCTCTCCCTCTGCGCGGACGATAATGGAGGTGTGCGAGGCTCATCCATGTGCACGTGCGTGCGTAGCAGAACGGGTGGAGTGGTGCTTTTGCTTTTGCTACCCCCTCGCCGACGTGGGCGCGCCGTAGAGGGGGGGCGGACAGTACCCGCAGACGAAGGGGAGGATCCTTCGGACTGGCGGTCACGCCACTGCAGGAGGGCCTCTGCGAGTCGGGGTTTTGTACCTTCAACGCAGAGGTCACGACTCTCGCACAATCGAACAAGATCATCCCGGCGTAAGCGCACGAGGCTCTTGGCCGTCGCAATGGTTAAATCGACTTGGTCCTTAATCAGATAAGCCCTTGGAGAGGAAGTCGCTACTCACCGTCTTCCGTAGTTTCACACATGTATTCTTCGTGTGAACTCTCATCGGATCCGTCGTCGTCGACTTCGAGGTCGATTTCCTCATCAAGAGGAATCCCTTCCTGCGAGGAATCGTCGCTACCTTCTTGCTCTTGCTCATCAGCCACATCGGAATCTTCCTCCTCACCCACAATCTTCCCATTGCGAAGCTTGCGTGGCTCTACGAGCGTCACGTCGTCTTCCTCCTCCTCTTCGTCGTTGTCGTCTTCCTCTTCGGCTTCTCCCACACTCGCGCCATCTTCTTCTGTTGCGCGCTCAGCCTCTCCTATTTCCACCTCTTCCCCTCCTTCGTCATCCCCGTCATCACTCTCGTCGGGTGGGGTATGTGTCTGGATCGGGCGTGGCCGGAGCCGACGCTTCACCGGCGTGCGATCGTTCGCTGTCGGACGTGGCGGCGCGTCTCGCGATGAGAGAAGCTCGTCCACCTCGTCATCGACCGTGTCACCGTCCTCTTCGAAATTGCAAGCCTTGTTCTTTCCCTTGCGCTTTAGTGGTGCTTGTACTGTCCTCTCGCCTTGGCTGCGTAGTCGCCGCGGAGACGGCTTTATTGGAACATCACAGCGTTCGGTGTCCGATAACTCGGTGAGATCACTAAGGCTCTCGACGCAGGCAATTTCGACCTGCTCATTGAATTCGACCTGCTTTGCCTTGCCTCTTGATTTGGCGAGGCGCAAGCTCGACGGCAAAGGGGCATCGCCTCCAGAAAGTTTACGAGACCGTAAACGTGTAGCAGGTGGTGAGGGAAGAGATACCGAAGCTGTCGAAGTTGTTGGCGAAGAACGAAGTGACCCTGTTCTCCGTCTAAGCCACGGTAACAAGAAGAGTCAGCGTAATTATCAATCACGCGACGGAAGCAGGCTTACCTCTTTTCCAATGGGCGATCTCCACCTCCACCCATTAGAGGGGATCGTGTATGCCCCAGCGAGAAACTTCGACCTCGCGGAGGCGATGGTGGCCTAGGCGCAGGAACGTGACCTACGTCATGAACGGTCACGTGCCTTCGTAAGCCAGCGGGATTTGGGCGCCGCCGGCTGCCGGCGTCTGTCTCCTCTCCGCCAGCAATATTGCCGTCGTCCGATGAGTATCCACTCGAATTGGCCCCATCAAGTCCGTACGGTGAGGATGGAGGTAGCTCAGCTAGATCATCACGCGCCGTAATAAGAGCGTCTACGATTTCATGCTTTGTAAGGCATTCGGGATCGTCAGACAGGCCCGCCGATCGGTGCAAATCTTGAAGACGGCACTTTTTTAATCGAAGGAGCTCACGGGTGGGCGCTTCGTTAACAAAATAGTCCACGGCTACATAATTGGGTTAGAAAAGCTGCTATGATGAAAAAATATAACATACATGAGTCCCAATCGCTGGCATCCTCATCGCTCGAGACGTCCGAGGACTGACATCGCGCGTGAGTATCAACCTCCATCGCTGCCGCAACTTCGTCGTCGCTAGTCTCCTCATATCGAGGGGACGATTTCCGGCGCTTGAACCCACTAGGACCGTTGCGGGATCCTCGAGAGAAATTGTGGCTGTTCTCGGTCCCGCTCACCACACGTTTACGCTTGGCACCCACTTTCACGTGTTCCGAACCACTGGAAACGCGCATTATAACCTCGTTTGCAAGGGCAAGACGCGACGGTAGACGGCGAAGGTTGAATTGAAGGGGAGCGAGGACGGGACGCGACTCCGAGGACGAAGGGGACGTTGACGCGCTGGATGGGAGAGAAACGTTGCGCAAAGAACGTAAGAGAGAAAAAACGCGTCTGTGGGAAGAGGACTGGTGACGAGGCTTGGAATGATTGTGAGGAAGAGCCGATGTCTTAGTGGTGGTAGTGGTCGCGTTGGATTGAAGTCTCGAGTGCAATCCACGACGCTGAGCCATGCCAACTAGTCCAATGGCAATGGAATGGTGGTGGTGTTTTCTTAGCGAATGGGAAAACCCAGGTTCGTTGGGTATGGACAGTGCTGAGTCTGTAAGCAGAGGATCGGTTGCACTGTTCGTTCCGTCCCTTGTGGTTGCCAATGTTTGGCGCGCCACTCTGAACGCAAACCAAAGATGTACAAATATCGGTGATATTACATAATGCACGTGACATTACGTGACACGGACATGCTCGGCATGGGATCTCATTCTCTTAATATGCACTCAGCGTACATGGATGGGTACCCGTCATCTCTTCTTAACCTGAGGAGAATCTCATAATGCTAAACAACTCGATAGTTTCATGTTTGATTATGGATATACTACGGAGAAATGTCGTTGGCGTATCCCCACACGACTTTGACCGGTATCTAGGGCCGTGCAGACCGTCAGACCCAACTTCAAGGTCGTTGATAGTAGAGCGTGAAATACAGCTGCTTGACCATGGAAAAAGTGAAGTGTCGTTGTAGTACATACAGTCGCTGCACCTAGAGGAATCTCAAATCCCACGTCTTGTTCTCGAACCATGCTCCGCCAGCAATTGAGCGATCTCGTCGCACCCTCGTTCCAGCGCAATCTGATACGCAGATTTTTCCTCATCATCCTCAGCATCTACATCTACCCCATGTTCGAGTAACAGATGAGCAACTTCCAACTTCCCGTAGAATGATGCGAGATGCAATGGTGTCTTCTGTCCCTTCCCACGTGCCTTGGGGTCGGCGCCGTGATCCAACAGGAACCGTGCGATGTCGACATGTCCGTTCTGTGAGGTTCCGTGTAACGGGGTGTCTGCGTCAGAGTTCAGAGCGTTAACATCCGCATTATGCTTGAGAAGCATCTGAACAAGCTCAAAATGACCCTTGCTAGCCGCCAGATGGAGTGGGGTCGAGTGGTTCTTCGACTTGGCATTCGAGTCGGCACCGTGTTCGAGTAGCAACTGCCCGATTTCGAGATGTCCCGATTGTGATGCGAAATGCAATGCTGTATTCTGTCCCTTCCCACGTGCCTTGGGGTCGGCGCCGTGGTCCAGCAGTAACCGTGCAATGTCGACACGCCCGTTGTCTGACGCTTTGTGTAACGGGGTGTCGCCGACGTCGTTCTGAAGATTGACATCCGCATTATGCATGAGAAGCATCCGAACAAGTTCCAAATGCCCGTTAAGACTCGCCAGATGGAGTGGAGTCCAGCGGTCGTCCTTCTCGGCATCCACGTCGGCACCGTGTTTGAGGAGCAACCCTCCAATTTCGACATGTCCCCATCGCGATAAGACGTGCAGAGGCGTCCACCTCCGCTGGCCCAGGGCATTTATATCTGCGCCGTGGTCCAGCAATGTCTGCACAACTTTGAGGTGATTCCTTCTTGCAGCTGCATGCAATGCCGTCCCGTAAGCGCCGCCTCCCCAGCGTACGTGCTCCGGATACTCGCTAATGAGCTTCTCTACTATGTCACGGAACCCACAGAGAGCGGCATAATACACAGGAGCTGCTTCAAGTCGCTCCGGATGCGTCTTGCCAAACAATCGCGCCCAATCGCTGTCGCCCATGTCGTGGATCCGGATCCATCGCGAAAAGTGAGGCTGGGCCGGGTCAAACAGATTTTCCATTCCGTCTTTCACGCGTGATGACACGTTTTCAAACAGGGCATGGTCCACCCATTGTTGAGCGGCGTACTCGGCTAGGGGAGAGCGCTGCACGGAGGTTTCGCGAGTGTTATCGTCCAAATGTAGCAAGACGCCGAGGCAGGCTTGTGCGAGTATTGTATGAGCAGGCTCGAGTGGGATGTGATGGAACGAGACATCTCCGATGGCAGCGGCGAGACGATCCGATGTTAGGAATTCTTTTACCGAGAAGTGCGAAAACTGTACGACGCGCGATTTGCCATCATCAATGACTGCAATCAAACTGGAGCAGGTCGATAGCACAGCTTGCTCTTGATCTTCCCGGTTTGGTCGTGAAGGGACACTCGACGAGATGTCAGGGGCTCCAGAGCAGTTCGGATGTCGATTTCGGGACGGCTAGTGACACATAAATGAAGATGTGGGAGGGAAAGTTCGACAAGATCCGTCACGAGATCCAGGACCAGTTCCCTCGGGGATGGTAATCCAAAAGTGTTGGGACACTCGTCGAGCGCGTCCATAATAATGTAGATTGGACTGTGATTTGAAAATGTGAGTGCCTCTTTCAGGGTTTGCATCAAAACGTCTTCGGTGGGCTTATGTGCGCCGTTGTTGTGAGTGAGGTATACGCGGTAGAGCATATCGCAGCAAGGATCGGAGCGATCCGAGAGCTGAGAAAGAAGAGAAAGAAGTAAGTTTCGGCGATTTTGTTTATCGGTATCCTTGAAGTCGAAGTAGAAATATGCCACAAGGGCCAGTCCAGCATCACGCAAGGTCATGATATCTTGGATGATCGCAGAGCTAGTTGATCATTTAGCTAACCGAAAAGATAACACACATGAGAAACAGCACACCAAATAACACTCTTCCCGGCGCCCGCTACAGTACATGGGCAAGTCCGATTAGAGTAGAACAGGGAAGGGTCGGATGACGTACGCTTCCCATGGATCCACAACAGGGACCCGGTTGACTTCCATTCTTCGAAAAGACTACCTCGGAAGAACCACTCTGCTGTTCCCTTGTGCTGAGCACCGCACGAAATGATGTGATTTGTGTATGGATCTGGAGATGAGAACCACTTTCGGAGATCCTGTCGCCATTGGTTCCCTGTGGTGATACTTAAGATTTAAGGACGGATAGTGGTCACGGAACTACGAACGCTTCACTTGGTCGACGTTGTTCGCCATAAGTTGCATAATTGCTGTTGTTTCTCTTGCTGTCTGTTGCACGGTTGTAGCTGTTTCCCTTGCCGTTTGTTGCACGATTACTTTTGTTACCTTTCCGTCTGGAGGTATATACGTTCACGACGAAATAAGTAGGAGAATAACACATATCACGCACCATCGAGTACCAATTTGACCGTATCGGTAACATCGTTCAACTTGACATCGACACTCTTCACTTTATCATCGACGCCTTGAACGCCGTCATCGACCCTCATTACTTTATCATTGACACCTTGAACCCCTTCATCGATCTTGGTTACTTTGTCGTCGACGCCGTGAGTGATCTTCAGGAGTTGTGCGGTTGCCATCGGAGCTTCCTCCTGAGTCAATTTGTCCAACCTGCTGAGCGCGTCTTCGATATCGGTCTTTCCAACCAACCTCTTGAGAAACTTTTCTGATCATGGATGAGCGAAATCAATTACACATCAGGGGTCTAGGAGGCTCACTTGTTCGTCCCTGCTTTATCTCCTTCGTCGCAATAGCGAGGATATTGAGCACTTCCACCATTATCTTCACGATCATGTCCGTCATTGCCGCGGTTGGTGGAACTTCAGTGTAGGTCTCGAGGCGTTTGAAGAAGTTCTCAACGCGTTCAAAGATGTCGATGAGGACCTCTTGAGCTGTACTGACATCTTTAACCGCCTGAGGAACTTCGGGTCAAGTCGAATTGCGAGGGGATGTCGAGATATATACTGACCTGGAGGAGAACGCCGGCGCCCGCGAAGATCACCGTTGCGGGTGAGAAAACCTGCATACTCGCTGTCAAAGCGTAGTCCCAAAAGAATATCACCTTGAGCGCCTTACCAGACTAACCCCTTCGCCAAGGGTAGCTGAGAATGCGAGAAGGACGTTGATTGTAGGGTTGAGCCATTTTGTCAATCTCTCGTCACTCCTTCGAGCTTGAGCAAGGTCATCCACTTGGCCTTGTAGTACAGTAAAAATTGAAACCGGGGAGTTGCACGCTTGAAGCCGAGATGCGAGGGGGTGAGCGAGGATGTCTGACTTCGTTCGCCTCTCGTAGGCTTTCACGGCAGTGCTGAAGATTAATTGAAAGTCTGAAGTAGCTGATATCGCGGTCACGGGACAGCTCGAAGACATGGGAGATGGAGAGGAGATGTGATCTTGGGTCTACACCGCGCCCGGGAATCGGTCTTTTCGGAGACAGATTGTGGAAAGACATAAATATTTTCATTGTGGGGTCTGGACTTTGGGTCTTTCATGGTGGACAATAGTCAAGCATAATGGAGACATTAAATCTTTGCACTGAATATCAAGATTTTATGTTTTATTAGGAATTTAGTGTGGTTTTATGACAAAAAGACTGATTCTCGGGCCCAGTGTCTATAATAGGACACAGGGCTCGTGCCCGCTGAACATGTACATAATTTCAATAACAGATTCGTGGGTGGGCGTCAAACATCCGATGGTGGCGTGGCGGAACACGCCAACGCCGACAATCAACGAGTGCCAGTACCCAAGGCTGCAACGCTGAGGGCCGACTCGGAGGTCAGATGGCAGCACGTCACTTTGACTTGTAGACTGAGTCAGTCGTAGCAGCTAACAATGGCGGAAGCTTCCTTCCCTCTGCCTGCGTGGAGGTGGCGTTCAATACTAGGCTCACGGTGGTTGTTCGTTGAAAGCAGTAAATGAGCGAGATATTTCCGCCTGTTGTATGACAGTTGTATGCGGCGTCTCAGGCTGAAATGATAATATAGTATGCACTGGCAACAGTTTTGTAGCTACGTCGTCACGGTCTGCCCCTTGTCTTGAAGATATGAATTGAAGAGCAACTCGCCTGTGATACTCTCATCTGACTGCTCATCGTTGTCTCTCGGATGTCTTTCTCCCCTGCCAGAACACTTTCCGCGTGCTCCAACTCCTCTTCGACCTCGTCCAACTATGGGAAGAAGACTAGTGTTTGAGATCGGAGTTGGGATTGTATCAGGGCTGTATCTTCCTCTGCGACCTCACATCGTCGTCCGCGCCTCCCAAATAAGATCTCAAAGCTCTGATGCGGGAATCGGGTTTCGATTATACCCTCTGCCTTGAGTCGGAACGTGGAACTCGTGAATTGCATACACCCGGCACAAGGTCAATGACTAGCGATCCATTCTGCATAGAAGACACCAAGGCTCCCCAGACAATCATGATCACGGTACGATTTACCAGTTGAGATGAGTTATTTCGGCGAGCCAGATGTAGTAGCCCACTGGCACGTCATCTTGAGCACTGTCGTCTCTTACTGTATCTGCAGCCGGTTAGACTTGTTCTCTTTCTTTCTCTAGATGCGAGGTATACCATCAGTTGATGGCGCCCTCGATGTGATGCAGGGACGACCTAATCTTCGTACCTGACGCCGTATCAATCTTTGCGAGAACTTTTGTCCGCAAGGTCAACCTCTCGTGCAAAGGACGTGAAGCGGGTTTCACATCAGTTTTTGTCCTGAACTCGTGCTCTGCAGCTTTTCTCATTGCGACAAGAATTCTACGCACCGATTTATTCTGTTCCTTGATGGTTTCTGTAGCGACTTGGAATGCCGACCATCTCTGCGATTTTCGCGATTTTCTTGAGGCGAGGTTGCTCCGACTGCTCCTCGCTCAACGGAGGACCCTCAGTGCAGTGGGAACATGTTCTGATTCGGGCGTTCTTCTGGTTCTGGCTCTGGCTCTTCATTGCTAAGACCAATCTCTGCATAGAATGCGCCGTAAGTCAAGGTCGTCGGCGATGGACGATAGAGCCGATTGAACAGGTGAAGGAACAGTTTGCCGGTAAGTGAGTAGACACTTTCAGTGAAGGTGAGTGCGCAACAACAGGGATGAACTCGACATGCGCCAGTAGAATACAGCTCATTGATAGTGAAAAAAGTTGAAGTGTTCTTGTAGTACATACAGTCAGTCGCTACGCCTAGAGGAAATCTCGATCTTACGTCTTGTTCTCGACACGATGCCCCGCCAGCAACTGAGCGATCTCGTCACCCAGCGCAATCTGATACGCAGAATTTCCCTCATCATCCTCAGCGTCTACATCCACCCCACGTTCGAGTAACAGACGGACAACCTCCCACTTCCCGTAGAATGATGCGAGATGCAATGGTGTCTTCTGTCCCTTCCCACGTGCCTTGGGGTCAGCGCCGTGATCCAGCAGCAACCGTGCAATGTCGACATGTCCGTTCTGTGAGGTTCCGTGTAACGGGGTGTCCCCGTCGGAGGCCAGAGCATTGACATCTGTATTATGCTTGAGAAGTATCCGAACAAGCTCAAAATGACCGTCGGCAGCCGCCAGATGGAGTGGGGTACAGTGGTCGTTATCCTTGGCATTCACGGAGGCACCGTGTTCGAGTAACAACTGCCCGATTTCGAGATGTCCCTCTTCCAAAGCGAGATGTAATGGTGTCTTCTGGTCCTCACCACGAGCGTTAGGGTCGGCGCCGTGATCCAACAGTAACCGTGCAATGTCAACGTATCCGTACTCTGAAGTTCTGTGTAACGCGGTGTCCCCGTCGGAGGTCTGAGCATCGAGATCCGCATTGTGTCTGAGAAGCGTCCGCACGAGTTCAAAATATCCGTTGGCAGCCGCCACATAGAGTGGAGTCCAGTGACTGTCGTTCTTGGCATTCACGTCGGCACCGAGTTCAAGTAGCAACCGCCCGATTTCGACATGTCCCCATCGCGATGCGAAGTGCAGAGGCGTCCACCTCCGCTGGCCCGGGGCATTTATATCTGCGCCGTGGTCCAGCAATGTCTGCACAACTTTGAGGTGATTCCTTCTTGCAGCTGCATGCAATGCCGTCCCGTAAGCGCCGCCCCCCCAGCTTACGTGCTCCGGATACTCGCTAATGAGCTTCTCTACTATGTCACGGAACCCACAGAGAGCGGCATAATACACAGGAGCTGCTTCAAGTCGCTCCGGATGCGTCTTGCCAAACAATCGCGCCCAATCGCTATCGCCCAAGTCGTGGATCCGGATCCATCGCGAAAAGTGAGGTTGGGCCGGGTCAAACAGATTTTCCATTCCGTCTTTCACGCGTGATGACACGTTTTCAAACAGGGCATGGTCCACCCATTGTTGAGCGGCGTACTCGGCTAGGGGAGAGCGCTGCACGGAGGTTTCGCGAGTGCTATCGTCCAAACGTAGCAAGACGCCGAGGCAGGCTTGTGCGAGTATCGTATGAGCAGGCTCGAGCGGGATGTGATGGAACGAGACATCTCCGATGGCAGCGGCGAGACGATCCGACGTCAGGAATTCTTTTACCGAGAAGTGCGAAAACTGTACGACGCGTGATTCGCCATCATGAACGACGGTGATCAAACTGGAGCAGGTTGATAGTACAGCTTGCTCTTGATCTTCTCGCCGCCAGTCTCCATTCAGCCGAGGAATTCCTCCCGACGCTTCATCAAAGTCAAATGCAAGTACTTCTGCAAGCTCCTCGAGTTGGAGAGGCCGAACTGCCACTGTGAGACATTGCAAGAGGCGATGGGCATGAGCTCGGGTTCCCTTGATCATATTCTTCAAAATACGCTCGTAAGTTTCGTCCAGAGATTCGGGAAGTTCCCGAAGAACACGTCGCAGACTAGGCGGGAAACAGTGCCGTAGGGTCTCCAGTTGGCAGAAGACCCATCGGAACCTGCGATATTATGAGTGAAGGCGTCATGCCTATAACAATCGGGCACTTACATCCCATCGGCCTTGTCGGAGAGCGTCTCGATGACCAAGTTCTGATCTTGGTCTCGCCATTTTCCCATCTTCGCATCCGAGCGGACGACAGAGCGAATATAATCCACGATGTCATTCTTTTGCCCGGTTTGGTCGTGAAGGGACACTCGACGAGATGTCAGGGGTTCCAGAACAGTTCGGATGTCGATTTCGGGGCGGCTAGTGACACATATATGAAGATGTGGAAGGAAAAGTTTGACAAGCTCCTTCACGAGGTCCAAGACCAATTCCCTGGGGGATGGAAGTCCAAAAGTGTTGGGACACTCGTCGAGCGCGTCCATAATAATGTAGATTGGGCCGTGAT
>QFDV01000177.1:1224-11247 GCA_003315845.1 Lactarius trivialis
ACACAATTGGGCTTCGGAGTACTGTACTATTACGACCTAGTGTTCACGTCAGGTGTCAGATTGAAAAAAAACTATATTTTTTTATTCACCTTAAATCAAAAGAAAATTTTTGAGCAAAAAAATTCTGAAAAATTCCCGAAAGTGTGAACACTTGGTTGAAATAGTACAGTATTGATGTCGACAGTGAGCCCATGTACCAGCTGACGATCAAACAATTTCTGTAGGCCTCCATAACTTACATGACCGAAATGTCTATGCCAGATTTCCCAACTCTGAGAGTTTAAGGAAGCTGTGAATATGCTCGGTATTGATGGTACATGCACCTTCGATTGTGTTATAGGCTGAATGTCCATCTTGTATAGATTGTTTCGGATCCTTGTTCCAATTGCTACTGGTTTATTTTTCTCACTGAGCAACATAAGCTTACCATCTCCACCAACATATTTTCTCCCACTGGCCTTCCATCGGCCAAGTGAGAACAGATTATTTCTGTTGGTGGGGATAAACAGTACGTTCTCTAACCGTAAAATGTTTTTACGGCCATCATAGTTTGACTCTAGCTCAACAGTACCACGTCCAAGTACAGTGGTCTTCACACCACCGACTCCTGTGACGGTGATATCACTGATATTGGACGTGGGCTGATAATCAGTGAGCGCTTCTCGCCGATTAGTAATATGTGAAGTTGTTGTGCAATCCGCTAACCAGTCATAATAGAGAACTTGGTCTTCGATTGCGCAGTTAGGATCATACGTATTCACACCATCATCTTCCTCCTGATCAGTACCAGTTGACACACACGCAAATTCTTCAACGTTTTCCTCATCAACTTCTTCAATACTAGCATGGGTTTGCTCTTGCTTTCCCCTTTTGTTAGCCGCTAAGGCCCACGCGGTAGCTTTCTCCCGCCTTTTACGCTTCAGAGTCTCACCATCCCAACAGTTCTTCGCAATATGTCCGAATTTTCCACAGTCGTCACACTTTGGTAGGCCGAGAAACAAACACTGATTAGTGTTGTGGTTGTTTCTCCCACAGTGACGACAATACATGTTAGTGCCCTCGCACCTATTGGGAAGAGGCGGCGCGGGTGTGTGGGGTGCAGCAGGTGCAGAGGGAATGAAAGGAGCGCTGCGCGACGGGGTGATTCTATTCACCAAACTCTGTTGAGCCGGTATGACAGCTTGACTAGTACTCTCCGTTTGCTGAAGGCGAGTCTTCCTTCGCAGAAACTCTTCCTTCAACATGCTGATAAACTCTTGGGAAGACATCAGCATCCTCCTATCGGTTTTGACAACGCCTCTCCATCCACCAACATACACGTCAGTGAAGGGGTCCCATGCAGTGGGCAACAATGACAAAATAATGATCTTGAAGAGCCTATCCAGGTCCTTCAACATCTGTAAACCCGGTAGCTGTTCAGGGCCGTTCAGAGCCATTCAGAGCCGTTCAAACTCAGTTTGAACAGCTCTGAATGGCTCTGAACACCTGCCGGGTTTACAGATGAAGATCTCGTCGCCAAGCATCATGATGCGATCCCACTGCTGCTTTAGTATATTCAAGTGCTTGCTGATGTTAGTATTTTCACCAGCTTTTGTGTATATCAGGTTTTGGATTATCCCGACAACTGTTTGATGACTTTTGGATTCATGAACGGCCTTGAGACTGAGCCACATAGCGTGCGCGGTCTTGCACTGATTAATGTGGATAGTCTCGGATGCTGCAACATTGTTAACAATGATATACTGGGCAAAGTTATCGTTGTAATCCCATTTATCAACGCTCTCGGCATCAGAGGAATTCCCAGGGCGCTTGAGAGTCCCTTCAACATACTGTTCGATACCACAGACCCGTAAGCCCTTTTTCATCTTCAACTTCCATGCCATCCAATTGGTTTCATCTATTATGTCTCCCAGTTTGGTAAAACCAGAAGTGACGCTCACAGGGAGCTTTTGTATGACAACAGTGTTACTCATCTGTGTCTGCGAAGACCCAGCTTGAGTAGACACTTGAGAATAGAGGGGGTCAGAGTGCCCGGTTCTGGGCCGGTTCTGACTTTGGTTCAGAGCCAGTTCAGATCTGGTTCTGGGACACGGAACCGATGCAGAACCGGGTTCAACTTTGAACACCCCGGTCTTGACCCCGTTTCCAAGCCCGGTTCAGTCCACGGTTCCAGAACCCCGACGAGAATTAAAAATTATATAGTATGTTTGTTACCCTGGGCCGTATGCCCGTAGTCAGTGCCGGTAGTAGTACTACTAAGATAAATTTGCCCTCTGACTCGGAGTCCAAGTCCATGCCTCGCACTACCAGCCGGCAAAAGTGTTCTAAGGAACTCATTTATGGGTTTCTAAACTACCTCAGATTCCGTGAAAAACATGCTGCCCTTCGACACCGTCGACAACACAGATTTTTGCACCAGTTGACCCCTATGCACCAGTTGAACTTGATGTTGCTCCTCAGAGTCCAATGTCAATCCCATCCACAGAATCCAATGGAACAAGTACTAAATTGGATTCCATATGGATCTCAGACATGTTTGGCTCACACTCAGAGTCTGACTCATCCAGGGACTCCTTCTTTTTGCTGTCATCTGATGATGGCTCTGGATCTGGCTCTGGCTCAAACTCTGATTTCTCAAGTGTCACTGATGGGTCTGGAAATGAGGAAGAGGATCTTATGTTACCAGTCGCCAATGGGGACTTTGATGAGGGGGACTCAGACTCAAGCTCAGACACTGACACTGAAGGTAACACCTCTGGCAATCGGGATGGGGACTTCAACTGACTTCATCTCACTGGCAGATGACTTGGATGGTAATTTACCAGGCTCCAAGTCCTCTGGGTTGTCTGATGGAAACATTGCTGATATTGAGGACTGGGATGACTTTGAGGTCCCAAGGGTGAGCACAACAGCCAAGTTGGCTCGAAGAGTTCGCAATGAGTATGAGGCAATGTATGCTTCTCGATATGAGGTCCCACACACTCGGTTTCCCAGGCCACCTGCTGATCTACCACATGTGCTAAAGGTGTACAAGACCTTGCGACCTGACCACTTTCGAAAGGAGCTTCGTGTCACCCCATACACCTTTGATCAAATTCTTGGAAAAATCAGCAATCACCCCATCTTCACCAATGAATCCCAAAATCCACAAATGCCTATTAAACATCAACTTGCCATCACCCTCTATCGATTTGGCCACTTTGGGAATGCTGCTAGCCTTGACGATGTTGCAAAGTGGTCAGGGTATGCAAAAGGAACTGTTCTCTTGGCTATCTTACAGAGGGGATTTATGGATGAAGCAGTTTGCTTACCAACTGAAGAACAGAAAGAGGAAGCAAAGGAGTGGGTTGAATCGAAGTCATGCAAGGCTTGGAGAGATGGGTGGTGTATGGTAGACGGGACCCTTGTTCCCCTCTATGAACATCCCTTCTGGTTTGGGGAGAGTTATTTTGACTGTAAGTGCAATTACTCCTTGAACTTTCAGGTATGAACATTCCAAGTTTGAATATAATTATATAACCATCCACTGACTAAATCTTGACTTAATAAAGATAATCAATCTACCCAACTTACAGATCATTGATTTTGGCTATGGCTTCACTGGGAGCACACATGACTCAACTGCATGGGAAAAGACTCGTATTTTCGAGGAGCATAAAACTATCTTTCCAGAAGGAGAGTTCATTTGGGCTGATTCAGCATACCCTGTTTGTGTTCTTTTCATTCTATTTCACTTGAGTCTAAATTTTATACTGCAGATTCAAACCTGGGTTGTTGCACCATTCAAGAAGCCCCAAAGTGAGATCCCAGGTAATGAAATCTTCAACAATCGAGTTTCAATGATTTGCATCCGCTCTGAGCATGCAATCGGTTTCCTGAAGGGTCGTTTCCAGTCACTGAAAGGTATCCTCATAAAGATCAAAGATGAGAAAACTCACAAATTTGCAACTTATTGGGTTGTGGCATGTATTGGCATACATGCCTTTGCGATGAAATGTGAGGCTGAGGAATCTGGGGATCGTGATGAAGACTTTCAAGACCCATTCATTGCAGAGGGATTATCCCTTCCCCCATCCTCATCTGATTCTGATAATCCCCAGCCCACCACAACTACAAGGAGTACTCAGCATAGAGGAACACTTGCAGCTGCAAAAAAAAAGTGTGAGTCTTTGAGAAAAAGATGGTTTCGTTATCAGAAAAGAGGGGCACCTCAGCATGATGATAGGGAAAACCTCATGGACAGTGACTCAGAAGGAAGCTTGTGACAGTGAAATTTCTGTCAATTAATTCATGTCTGGGCTCTAGCCACTGCCAGGGTACAAAATGTATGAAGATAGTACTAGTAACAACCCGGGGCACGGGTCCTGCCCCTCCTGGCACCTGGGAGCGGCCCCGCACGAATCAACGCTGCAACGTGCCCCAAGCTTGTCACCAACAACTTGCGAAATATTATGTCAAAAGTAATGGGCTTGAAGCTGGAATAGTCATATGCCTCGACTTCATTCTTATTGTAGGGGACTCATAACTTGTATGGAAGGAAACAGGACAATTTACTATTAGCAGATTAATTGTCAGACATCACCCGACGAGGGATGGGAAAAACTCAGAATTGGAGAAAATGCTATCGAAGAGGCGTGGCCAACATCTCCTCGTGGACATTGAAATGCCTACAAGCACATGTCAGCCACCGCCGCCGTAATGAACACCGAAGGTAGAGGACTCACGTCTGGACCCGTCCTTCAGCCCGACAAGACCCCTCGCCGTGCTCACCCCAGGTGACGATCCACTGGCCGAGGACCTTGCCCGCAGAGTCCAGCGTCTCCGCGACCGTCTCCTCTTCTCCGGGCTGCACGCCCGTGGGGTCTTCGGGAGGCAGCAGCACGCTCCACGTGAGCTCCCAGCGCGCAAACGGGCACGTCGTGTCACCCAGGAATGTCGCGGACAGTTTCGGGACTCGTGGTAAAGTATCACGTGGGTTGAAGGTACCGCGTGATTGCGCCTTGTTATCTTCGGACTTGTCCAGGTTGGTCTGGACTGTTGTGTGACTCATAGACGCCCTCGTGTTGTTTCAGAGCGGCGTCTTACTATACGTTTCAGATGTGTTTCAGATCGGTTTCATACGCGTTTCGGATTCAGACTCCGCCGCGTTTCAGATACATCAGTACGAGTCATTGTGACTCACAGCACGAGGCCGGGGCTGGCCTTACTATACTTAGACATGTTTCAGGTTTCAAGCGCTGCTTAGATTACATGCCCATTATGTATATAAGCTGCGCCGCAGTAGACATCGAACCTTAGGTTCGATTTCTTCAATCATACTCCACTCTTGTCTAGTCAAGTCTAGTCACCGACGATACCTCAGAATCGGCTTGCCTTTGGAGTTACTCCAGGAAGCCTAGCGTACTTCACTATGCCGAAAGAACTCTTGTACAACGCACCCCTTCCACCGGGCCGCGAGACTGTACTACGAAACCGCTTCTCCAGATCAGCTGCAGTCTGGGAATCGCTCTGCACTTCTAGAGAAGAATTGCGATGGAAGACCGCAGAACGGCACGCCACAGAAACCGCTCAAGTCGAGCTGAACAAGCCCGAGTCTCGTTACAAGGAAGGCCAGGTCGTAGACGCGCGTGGCGTGTGGCGTGAGCACTACCGTCAGAGTGGTGAGCTCGATCCTGGCAGGCGCGTTCTCGTTGTGCGAGTGCGCCATGTGCTGCTGCTGCTGCTGCTGCGAGCCGAATGCTGGTGCTAGCGGGGTGGGTGTTGTGCACGACAGGCGGCGCACCGTCGTGACGTACCAGGCGACTAGCGTGGTAGACACGCCCGACGTGGTGAGCGCTGTTACTGCAAGCGCGGCGCGTGCGGTAGATGGGAGAGACGATTCGACGATGAAGATGAATGGGGAAAGAGAGCCTGCCAGCACAAGGGAGGACAGAGAGAATATTTTGAGGCGGCGGAAGGTCTGCATTAGAGGACTGATGTAGATGACTGTCAGGTCGTCGTGATCGCTGGAACAGCGCACAGCCTCGGCGACTGGGACGGTGGATAGAGATGTGGTCGAACACGCAACGGCGCGACGAGATGTCTGCAGTCTGCAATGGGACAGTTGTGCGGAGTTGTGCAGGTGTGAAGGTATTGTTGTCTATGCAACGGGATAGTAGGAATACCAGGATGCACGCCACATCATTCAAATGCCATGCCCGCTGAGATTACCGACACCCTCCGGAGAGCTGCTCATTGCATAGAGTGCGGGGATGGCGAGAGTAGGTGACTCGGAGTCGCGCTGTCAGCAATTACCTGAACTTCCCCATGGCCCCACGCTAACCTCTGGCAAATTTCTGATGTTTGTTGACCGAGATGATATAGCCTCTGCTACTGTAAAAGGATTCAGAGGAAGTGGAGACGGCTTTGGTGGCACGTTGTCATCCTGGGAGGCGGTGATGACCGCCTGGGTTGGCTTGGACATGAGGTGTCTGCCGTTGACGCTCATTCCGACTGCACCCGTGTGAGAGGGTCCAAGAATCGTAGATGTGTACTTGAGACCTCTGGAGCCCAGAGAGCCGGAGAGGCTGCGAGGATGTGCGGGTCAGGCGGCGCACCGTCATGATGCACGGCTTGCTGCACCAGGCGACTAGCATGGTAGACACGCCCAACGTGGTGAACGCTCTCGCTGCAAGCGTGGTGGGCACAGTAGATGGGAGAGACGATTCGACGATGAAGATGAATGGGGAGAGGGAGCCCGTCAGCGCAAGAAAGAGAATATTTAAGGTGGCGGAAGGTCTGCGATAGATGAATGACGTACCAGATGACTGTCGGGTCGTTGTGATCGCTCAAACGGCGGGCAGCCTCGCCTCGGGGACTGGGATGCACGGGGGCACTGGATACTCACAAACCTCAAGTAACGGCCGTGAGATGAAGAAAACCTGACATGGGTACAGTAAAAGAACATCACTACCGCGACTATACACTATTCTGCTAAACCGTGACTCGCACCCATTCCTGAGTCCAAGAGACTATTTCGGGTCGTCCCAAAGTATGAATCTGTCACACCAGAGCTTTGCAACATCTCTGTGAAATTATAGAACGGCGTGGATCCCGGACCTGCTGTTGAAGGATCGGTAGAGTGTGAAGGACCGGCATCGTCAACAGCTCCCATGTGGGAGGCCACGGATATCGAGTGAGAACTAGAAGCGCCTTGAGAAGCACCCACAGCCTGATGATATGTTCAATTTATCTTCGCCATCTCTCGCGCGTGCTTGAGCTTCATCCTCTCCATCTTGTAGTCCTTTTTCCATTCCAGCAATGTCAACTTCATCCTCTCGAACTCGACCTTTGCCTTACTCAATTCAACCCTTGCCCTCTGTGTTTCAACCTGGACCTGAGCGGAGGCAACAATTTTCGATTTTGCCAGCTCGCTTTCGCTTTGGCGTGTTTGCTCTTCGGACATGGCAATGCCGGCAAATTCTTCAATCTTCGTCTTTTTTGATGCTCCGGGACCGCGTTGCTTAGAAGAGCTGGACCCTCCAGCAAGTCCTCCAGAGCGCGGAGAATCCACCGCCTCTCGCTTATGCTTCTTGCTGCGGCTGCCTGGTGGCGGTGTTTCCGAGTCCTTCAACTTGAAGTCATCATCGCCTAGGGGAGCCTCTGTAAACGGCGGTGGCTCACTCACTGGCATCCCTTCTTCATCACCTGTAGTCCCCTCATCATCCACCATGATCTCCGAGTCTCTGGTCAAGCTATCATCAAGGTTTCTGTGCTCATCTGCCAGTGCCAGCGGGGTGCCTTCGATTTCCGAGTCTAGATTACTGCCAGCAAGGACAGAGGAGTCTGGGACTGATGTGCTGTTACCAATCCCTGTTGGTATGATATTGGGACGCTCAGCAATAAGATCTTGCATCATGAAGAACCAGGGACAATCAGCTTTGATTTCCTTTAAAGGGATGTGGATTTAGATGAGAATTTAGCATATTTGAATGTAAAGAGTCTAAAGACACACCCCATTTGTTTGTGAAGTCATTTTTGGTCTCCATGTTGATGTCTTCCTATCAGGCTATCCCCGCACCAGTCTGGCCCATCTCATGAATATATCCTCGCGTGATTGCCACCATCTTCTTCAACCTGTTTCGAATCTTGTCAGACCAGACACCCTGGAGTTTCGAGGCACCTTCACAAGAAGCACTCTTGATAGCAGCAGAATACTTGGGGTGATTGGAGAATACATGCAGCGCTAACTGCCACTGCCAGGTGGTCTTTTTCTGTCCACCACCTTTTGAGGAGGAGACATTGGCACCAGGTGAAGGGAATAAGCCTTGTTTGATCCTGGGGTCATCTGTGATGGCAGCTAGAAGCCTCTCGGAGAGCCCCTCCTCCTTCCAGCTATTTCTTTTGAGTAATAACAAGAGCAAGATTTTGTAGGCCACATACTTTATCTTGATTGTATCACCATCATCTGCCTGCACCTTTTTTTCACCATCACTGCCAGCTTCCTCCTCGGAACCTTCAGTGGGAACAGGGGTTTTCTTCCTTTTGGCTTTCTTCCTTAGCTTGACCTCCTCCGAGCCTCCTTTCTTCTTTTTACCAAGGGGCATATCTGATAATAAATCTGTGTAAGTGAATTATGCCAGTGAGGGCACTGAGGGTCCGAGGGATGAGCCAGGGATGAGCACTCCGAGTCCGTGCTGCACTCCAAATCCGGGCTGCACTCGACAAATTTCATTTATTTTAATTTTACTTAAATTAATTTTATGTGTTGTCTCCGAGAACCAGAGGACACAGAACTGGACTCTGCCACTGACGGCGGATCTTCGGATGGCAACAGGGTCCCACGGCAGTAGACCCTGCCGTGGGGATCACATGAGTACAACGAAGTACAGCCATGTACCGAAAGGGCACGTGCTGCCGGCCCGTCCTGTGGGAGCATTGCAGCTGGCACACCAAGCCGTGCCGGGCAGGAAGAAGCCCTCCCCCCCACTCGTCGTTTCCCCAATTGCAACCAGTCCATCAGGGGTCGTGCTGCCAGTGGATGCCCCCTGGCACCGGATAGACCGGGCAGGGACCACGTGGGACCACGTGCCAACTCCCTTGATAGGTCGTAAGACTGGTAGTACTCTACATGAGCTTGGATGGTATAGCGGTCGGGGTAGCGGTAGCCCCCTGACGAGAACTTTCGCAGGTTCGAAACTGCTACTGGCCGCTTTCCTTGCCCGCCTCTGGACTTACTGTACAGGCCCCTATCTTCGGAGACGGGCGGCTGACGGAAGTGCTAAGCCGGTTGACAGCCCGAGGTGCCCCTTCTTTGCACAGAGTCCTCGCTCTAGGCCCTAGCGGGCCTAGACCCCCCGGTTCTGGAGGGTCTTCAGCCTCCAGAGCCGGTTCACATTTCGTGTCGGTTCTGATGATTCCCACGGTTCTGGTTCAAAAATGAGTTCCGAGAACCGAGTCAGAACCAAAGTCAGAACCGGTCCAGAACCCGCTGACCCCCCCTAATGGGCAGACACTTCTGCCATCAGGATAGGGGGACAGGGGTCCAGAACACAAAGGTACTTTTCTCATGCTCACAATGTTTAGTGATGAACAAATAATATTCTGCCTCTCAATTGTAGGTGAAGGCAGGGCCCATAACCTCTAGAGTGTGACAGGGGTAACCCCAGGGTAAAAATTCTCTACCCTCACCCCTACCCCTTCAAAACCCTTACCCTCATAAAGGGTAGGGGTTTACCCTCTGTAGGGGTAGGGGTAGAGAGGGGTATGTTAATAATTAGGAAGTGTGTATGAGGACAAACATCTCCAAATCTGACATGCATTCAAGGTCACTTCAAGGTTACATAAAGCTGTAGTCCATCCTCACCCCAAGTCCCTAGTAAATGGCATGAGTAATCACCATGTCCTCATCATAGTCATCCCTCAACACACCCTATCCCCAACACACCCTATCCCCAACACACCCTATCCCCAACCAGCCATGGATCAGCGATGGCTTACGTAATCCATGGGGGAACCGACACTGAGAATCTTCCATAACTCATG
>QFDV01000180.1:0-23498 GCA_003315845.1 Lactarius trivialis
GCCAGCTTATTTGGGACTGGCTCGGCTCAGCTCATCCCTTTTTGGTCAAGCCATGCTTAGCTGAGCCGAGCCGAGCCGAGCCGAGCCGAGCCGTGGCAACACTAAATCAGCTGGCCTACCTAAATAGGGCAGGGGCCCCCTACATTGGATTTCGCTGTAACCCCTTTTCCGTTAATTTCCAATTGAACTTGACTACGAACCCCGTCGTAACATTCGATCACCGCTTATGTGTGTAGAAATGACAGGGGCCTATCGTTTTGGATCTCGCTGTAAGCGGGGCTTCGGGAACTCCCATTGGGAGACTTATCGTGAGATAAAATAAAAATGAAATGAAATCGAGGACGCGGGCCGGTATTCCGGTCGACTTTTGGGCTTATTTTTTTCCGATCAGATCTCGGATAACAGGTTATCGGCCGGTTATCCTTGACCGCTCTTTCCGCTTGCCACGAAATGGTTTCTATCGATCAGAAAACTACTGTAAAGTTTTTGGTGCGGGTCGGATTACTCATCGCAAGCGAGATCAATTGACACGGTTTGGTGCTCCAAATCGTTACGGGAAGTCATCTAGTCGCCTACTGTACTTGCTGGGAGTCGTCGAGCTTGCCCCAGTTGTTTTTCACTTCGGTAACAGCACAGACCGTGGCACCACACCACTTCAATCAAGCTAGGTCCCAATGTTTAGTATATACCACAAAGTGTATTGAAGCCAAGATTGAAGCCATCAAATCAGTTGAACTCTGTGGCGTGAACACAGAGTTACCGAACTTCCCGCAAGACTTCCCGTCTCGGCGATAGTGGGGACCAACTTCAAGTGTCTGGCTTCCATTTCGAGTTACCGAGACGAAGCCCGAGACCGGGAACTCCAAGTTGAAAGCGGCAAACAAAGTAATAACTGGGGAAACTCAAATGCCCAATAATATGATACCGCTCTACTATTACAAAAGGCTGTCGTAGAAGGTCGGAGCTCAGCCAACTATGCTTGGGATCCATACCGTCTTGACACTCGCTTCGGCGACACTCGCCATCGCATCCCCTTCTCTTGTCGACAGACGTTCTTTTCAGGTCAGAGATAACATGAACTACACCGTTTTTGAACACGCCGCCACTGGCACGAAAATGTCCTTCGTCAAAAACAGCGGTATCTGTGAAACCACACCCGGAGTCAATCAGTATTCAGGATACCTTTCCGTTGGCGAGAATATGGTGAACAATCCCTTACTTTAGCCCGCTGCACCATCTGAAGTCTTCTCAGAATATGTGGTTTTGGTTCTTCGAAGCCCGAAATAACCCTACGACCGCGCCTCTCGCTTTGTGGCTGAATGGTGGTCCTGCTTGCAGCAGCATGATTGGCCTCTTTCAGGAGAATGGCCCATGCACCTTCAACAATGATTCCGGACCAATTCCCCACTTGAACCCTCATAGTTGGAATAATTACGCCAACATGCTCTACGTGGACCAGCCCATTGGTACCGGCTTCAGCTACGGCACCGACGACGTAACCTCGACGGACACCGCTGCGGCACCCATGTGGAAGCTTATGCAGGCATTCTACGCACAGTTCCATGAGTACAAGAACCACAATTTCGGTCTGTTCACAGAGTCGTACGGTGGGCACTATGGTCCCGAGTTTGCATCCTACTTGTGGGTTTGGGGCTTCCATTATATTTTTCATGTACCTAACCATCGTTTAGTGAATCCCAGAATGCCGCCATTGACAAGGGCACAGTCCATGGGCTGAAAATCCATCTGGTTGCTCTGGGGATTAACAATGCCTGGGTGGGTACACCCTAGTCCATGTGTACTTTCGTTGATGTAACTCTGGACTCTGCAGATTGATCCGATACTTCAGAACAAGGCTTTTATCGACTATGCGCTCACGAATTCATTTCGTCCTCTCATTAATAGCTCACAAGCTGCATCATACCTCGATGTGTACAACGAAGAATGCCTTCCCGCACTTAAGACTTGCTACAGTTCTGGCACTAACGCCGCTTGCGAGTATGCCGACAATCTCTGCTTCGACAAAATCGAAGGCCCAATTACGACAGACTCCGACTTCGACGTCTACGATCTCCGTGCATATTCGAACAGCTCGTTTCCCCCAACTACCTACATTTCTTACCTTCAAAACGCTACCATCCAGTCTAAGATCGGTGCTCGGCGCTTATACCAACAGTGCCCCGAAGCGCCGTTTGATAAGTTTGCAACGACCGGCGATGGTGAGTCAATTTCAGCAAATATAATCAGCCTCAGCTCAGGCTCATCATACCCTAGATGCTCGTAGTTTCATGTCCACCCTTAGTGGGGTCATACAGAGCGGCATTCAAGTACTCCTCTGGGGGGGTAACTGTGGTAAGACTCCCATCTTTCGACCGTGCACTCGCAGCCCGATGTATGGCTCACTTTATCTTCGTTTCTAGACTGGATTTGCAACAACCATGGTGTGGAGGCCGTCATGTCCCAGCTAAAGTTTCCCCAAGCTGCCGACTTTAACTCAAAGCTTCCGGTGCCGTACACCGTCGACGGCGTGGAATACGGCACATTTAAGACCGCTGGAAAGCTCTCGTTCCTGAACGTGTTCGACGCAGGTCACGAAGTCGCTGCATACCAGCCCAGGGTCGCCCTGCAGGCATTCGTGCAGACCATTAGTCAACAGCCGTTGAGCTCTACGTAGTGGTGTCATTGAGAATGGGCTGTTTCAGCAGCCTGTAGTGGTCTGTACGTAGTAATTGAACAGGCCAAACCACTGCTGCCTACCTCCTAGCAAGGGACGACGTGCATCTCACTTAATTTTACCTGATTCCTGATCCCAAGCCTGATGCGGTAAACCTCAGTTGGTCCTCGGTCTGGATTTCACTTGTGCGTACCTGATTTTTACTTGACCCACTGATAAGTGCAGTCAAATTTCCCTCCTAAACTGTAATATTGTCAGACATTACAAGTGAGCACGGAGGGTGCTGAGTGCTGAGGTAACCCAGATATAATTTGTACATGTTTGCAATCTCCCAGACGCTTGGCGCCGGTGGCAGCTCCGGCATCCTTCTAGAATTCTAATGTCTTTTCTACCCACTGCACGATCAGCTTGTAGTCATCTCCCTCTCGACCCTCCCCTGCCCCGAACGCCGAAAGAAAGTCGTCATGTACGCCTCCGGGCAAGACGAACAAAGTAGTGTCCTGCACCTCCTCTGCGATCGCCTTCGTAGTCTCCTCAATCGTATCGAGTAGCCCCTCGTACTCCCCAGCGACCACCAGCACGCGCCCCGCCACGCGCCCCATCCCGCGCCACCGCCCCCGCGCCGTTGCGAATGCCGGCTCTAGATGCGCACGGAGCTCCGGTGCCACTCCCGGCAGCACGGTGTCGATCAATAGGCGGTACGTGCACAGCGGTAGCACGTCCCGCGCTTCGTTACGCATGTGCGACGGCGCGTCAGTACCGAACTCCATCCACGGCGACAACAGCAGCAGCCCGCCCAGGCACAACGGGCCCGCGGGAGGTGTGGGCAGCGACGGATGCGGGTGTAGCAGCTGCAAGATGATCTGCAAGGCGAGGTTGCCGCCTGCCGAGTCGCCGGCGAGGATGAGCTTGGACGGCGGCGTGCCGGCGTCGAGGAGGTGCTGGACGGCTGCCAAGGCTTGGCGCAGTTGTTTCGGGAAGGGATGTTCCGGCACGAGAGCTGGTGGACTCGGTCGGTTACAGAGAATAACTGGGTCTGGAGACGCACCGTAGTTGAGCAGGACGCAGCCCACTGTGCCCTTGAATTCCCTCTGTAGAGCTAGGAGCATATCAAAGTGCTCCTCTCGCGGTGGGAGCAAGTACCCCCCACCTAGGCACCACCACGGTCAATCAGGCAAATACTAAGACACCGGTGTGCGCGCGCACCAGAGAAATACAGGATCACTCGGTCCACCCTCCGTGGCCCGATCCAGTGGAGCATTGCGCCCTCGGGAAGCTCGTCCGTGAGAACCTCTGCGCCGTTCGTGCGGCGCGCCCACGCCTCGTACGTCTGTGCCGTCGTCAGGCCGATCGCAGACTTAAGCTCCAAGGCGGTCCACGTGCGCGCGCTGAGGATGTATCGGGTCGCCGCCGTGCGCGCGGCGCGGCGCCAGGAGCGACCCTTGTTTTCGTGGAATACGCCGAGCGCGACGGCGAGAGCTGTATAAATCGAAGCACAGTTTGTCACATCAGTACATACGTGGGAGTGGAAGCATGCTGGCATAGGGTGGTACTCACGCAGAGCCAAGATGAATGGGGCAATCTGTAACTTCTGCCTCAGTGTGAGCGGCAGAACGGTGTCGCCACGTCGATGGTCATCCACAGGAGCCATGGCGGATACGGGTGTGGGGAGCAGAGATCGGGGGAGACGCTGTACTGGGGCTCGGTTGTGACGCTACGGCGTCTATCTGACAGCTAGACACTAAAAATGAGCGGCTTCGGCTTCCCTGCAATCATTCAAGTTATCATCGAGCACAGTAGCTGTAGATGGTACAGTAGCTACCGTCAGTTCGAAAAGAGCTCGTCTCGCTTTCGGAGATCAAAGAAACTTGTCACGTAGCCAGAGTATTACATAAGGTTCAGAACAACAAAAATGACTAGCATGGTAGCATCATCCATCATGACAGGAAATTGAGGCTTGAAAAGTAAAATAATAAAAGTACAGTATTCAGCTTCATCCACGGAAGGACCTGGCCAAGAATGCAACAGTCGCATCGTAGTCCTTCCCATTCCCGCCCTGCCCCACTGAGAACTTGACGATCATGTCTTCGTGGGTTCCTCCAGGCTCGACCACCGTAATCGTGTCCTTCACATGCTGGCCGATGACACCGCTCGCGTCGATGATCTGGTCAAACGAGGCCTCATATTCGCCCGCAGTGATGAGTATGCGAGGGTACACCTTGTCGAGCCCAGACCACCAGCCAGCCGGCGCAGTAGCGGGTTCCACATGGTGTTCCAGCTCGGGAGTCACATCACAGCTCACCAGCTCTCCCATAAACTTGTACGAGCGGGAGTAGATCACGTCTTTACCGTCGTTGCGAGCATACGACGGCGCGTCTGTGTTGAAGGAGACCCACGGTGAGATCAACAATACACCGGCGAACGGCTGTGAGAGCGTTGGGGGGGCGGAAATGCCTGCGAGCGGGTGGAGGAGGTGCGACGCGAGCTGGAGTGTCAGGTTTCCGCCTGCCGCATCTCCGCCGATGACAATGTTAGACGGCGGGATGCCCTTCTGGAGGAGATGCGTCAGTGCGGCATTCGCTTGCCTTAGCTGAGTTGGGACGGGGAAGTCGGGAGCCAACGCTAGGAGGAGGTCAGAATGCATCAATCGGTTTAGATCTTAGACCCACAATATTCCAAGAAAGCGACTCCGATCTCGCCGACGTCAACAGACAGGGCCTTCTGAAGACTCTGTAGGAATGGGAAGTGGTCGTCGCGCGCAGGTGTGACGTAACCTCCTCCTGGAAAAACAGATTTTGCAAATTAGCCGATGCATACCACAGGACAAGGGGAGCAGCGACTCACCGTGGATATAGAGGAAGACCTTGTCATGGCTTGCATCTCGTCGCGTTCCTATCCAGTGCAGCTTCGCCCCCTCCGGCAGTACGTCCGTCAAGACCTCCTGTTCCACCGAGCGAGCCCATGTCTGGTACACCTGGGAAGTGGTCTTGCCAATGAAAGAATGCATGGTGTGGATATCCCATTCTTGATCGAAGATGTATCGGGTTGCGGCTATCTTGGCGGATAGAGACCAAGACCTTCCCTGGTTTCCACGAAAGATGCCAATCGCGATGGCGAACGCTGTCTGTGTCGTGAGCGCAGACTCACTCGACAAGATGATAACTCACGCAATTTAAGGAAAATGGGGACGAGCCAGAGCTTCTCTCCGAGAGTGAGAGCCCGGAACGATTCGTCGTTCGAGGGAGTGGATTGTGACATGGGGACAAGCAGGATACTCTGAGGGAAAAGTATTTATATGGGCGCATCTCCGATAGACGTTACGCGACCTGTCAAGCCGGTTGTGGGATAAAGTGTTTTTTTAAATAAAAAAAAAGCCGGCTGTGAGAGGTGGTGTTTTCCCCTTGCAGTTGATCATCTTGCCTTTTGGTGCAGGACAGAGTTCGCCGACAGATTGTGTGCCAGTGGGTAGCCTGAAGGTTGACGAGTCCAAGTATTCTTACTATAATGATGAATGCGATACAGCGAAATCCAAAGTAGGGGTCCCTTTTTTTCAAGGTACAGGGACAGTGTCCTCCGGCATTCATGCCGAATTTTTTCCCACCAAAAAATTAATTTGTCGTAATTAAAAAATGAAAATATTAATTCAAAGAGGAATTGTCACCGGAATTTTTACTACTGTAACTATTCTGTAACCCCAGTTTTGCAAGATACCTTATTTTGTCCTCGAACCAGATAGATGTCTGTGTGATGTTTTGTCGCACGAGGGCCTGCATGACCGGTTGCAATGCTTTGCACCCCTCTGAGCCCGAGAAAGCACCTTATGATTCTCACTGGACTTGTATTCACAACTACTGATGAGAAATATTTCTGAATCTCTACATATTTGTTCCCAAATCCACCTGAAGGACTCATTATTGTCTCACATCTCACCTTCACATCCAACTGGGAACTCGAGCGAGCGCACACTTTGCTTTCACCCACCAGATATTTTTATTTCGGACCAGATAACTGGTTATCGGTGATGCACTGTGTTGACACGCGGCTTATTGTGGACTGGGGCAATAATAATTTGGCATTCTGCTGCCGAACAGGCCCTAAACTTTTTCTGTAACTTAGCTTCAACCATTCGAGAAGATGGGAGGCCCTGTGAGTGGTGGACGCCTGCAAGAGCGGTATCAATATTCATGTCCATAAAAGGAAACTCTGTGGTTGATGCCACTGGACCGTGACGCGTATCCGAGTCAAACTTCACCGGGATTTTCAGGAGGCCTATGAATAGCTGGTACGTGCACAGGCAGTACGTCCCGCGCTTCGTTGGGCGCGAGCGACGGCGCGTCAGTACGAACTCCATCCACGGTGAGAACAGCAGCAGCCCGCCCAGGCACAAGGGTCCAGCAGGAGGAGTAGGCAGCGACGGATATGGGTGCAGCAGCTGCGCGACGATCTGCAGAGCGAGGTTGCGTCGTCGGCGAGGATGAGCTTGGACGGCGGCGTGCCGGTGTCGAGGAGGTGCTGCGCCCTGCTCAACTACGGCGTGTCTACAGACCCAGTTATTTTCTGCAACCAACAGAGCCCACCAGCATCCCACCAGCTCTCAGGTTCGTGCCGGAACATCCCTTCCCGAAACAACTGTGCCAAGCCTTTGCAACCGTCCAGCCCGCCGTCCCCTTGAATTCCCTATGTAAAGCTAGGAGCATATCAAAGTGCTCCTCTCGCGGTGGAAGCATGTACCCACCTAGGCACCACCATGGTCAATCAGGCAAATGCTAAGACACCGGTGTGCGCGCGCACCAGAGAAATACAGAATCACTCGGTCCACCCTCCGTGGCCCGATCCAGTGCAACATTGCGCCCTCGGGAAGCTCGTCCGTGAGAACCTTGGCGCCGTTCGCGTGGCGCGCCCACGCCTCGTACGTCTGTGCCGTCGTCAGGCCGACTGTAGACTTAAGCTCAGCTCTCAGGCGGCCCGCGCGCGCGCGCTGAGGAGGTATCGGGCTGCTGCGATGCGCGCCGCGCAATCTGTAAATTCTGCCTCAATGTGAGCCGCACCACGTCGGTGGTCATCCACAGGAGCCATGTCGGATACGGGTGTGAGGAGCAGAGATTGGGGGAGACGCTGCACTGGGGCTCGGTTGTGACGCCAGGGCGTCTATCTGACAGCTAGACACTAAGAATGAGCGGCTTGGGGGAAGTGTTCCCTGCAATCATTCAAGTTATCATCGCGCACAGTAGCTGTAGATTGATGGTACAGTAGCTACCGTCAGTTCGAGAAGAGCTCTTCTCGATGTTCGACTTTCGGAGAAGCCAGAGTATTACATGAGGTTCAGAACAACAAAGATGACTAGCATGGTAGCATCATCCATCATGACAGGAAATTGAGGCTTGAAAAGTAAAAAAAGTACAGTATACAGCTTCATCCACGGAAGGACCTGGCCAAGAATGCAACAGTCGCATCGTAGTCCTTCCCATTCCCGCCCTGCCCCGCCGCGAACTTGATGATCATATCTTCGTGGGTTCCTCCAGGCTCGACCACCGTAGTCGTGTCCGTCACATGCTTGCCTATGACAATGCTCGCGGGGATGATCTGGTCAAACAGGCCCTCATGCTCGCCCGCAGTGATGAGTATGCGAGAGTACACCTTGTCGAGCCCAGACCACCAGCCAGCCGGCGCAGTAGCGGGTTCCACATGGTGTTCCAGCTCAGGAGTCACACCACGGCTCACCAGTTCCCCCATAAACTTATACGAGCGGGAGTAGATCACGTCTTTACCATCGTTGCGAACATACGACGGCGCGTCTGTGTTGAAGGAGACCCACGGCGAGATCAACAGTGCACCGGCGAGCGGCTGTGAGAGCGTTGGGGGGGCGGGAATGCCTGCGAGCGGGTGGAGGAGGTGCGACGCGAGTTGGAGTGTCAGGTTTCCGCCTGCCGAATCTCCGCCGATGACGATGTTAGACGGCGGGATGCCCTTCTGGAGGAGATGCGTCAGTGCGGCATTCGCTTGCCTTAGCTGAGTCGGGACGGGGAAGTCGGGAGCCAACGCTAGGAGGAGGTCAGAATGCATCAATCGATTTAGATTTTAGACCCACAATATTCCAAGAAGGCGACCCCGATCTCGCCGACGTCAGCAGACAGGGCCTTCTGAAGACTCTGTAGGTATGCGAAGTAGTCGGGGCGCGCAGGTGTGACGTAACCTCCTCCTGGAAAACAGATTTTGCAAATTAGCCGATGCATACCACAGGACAAGGGAGCAGCGACTCACCGTGGATATAGAGGAAGACCTTGTCATGGCTTGCATCTCGTCGCGTTCCTATCCAGTGCAGCTTCGCCCCCTCCGGCAGTACGTCCGTCAAGACCTCCTGTTCCACCGAGCGAGCCCATGTCTGGTACACCTGGGAAGTGGTCTTGCCAATGAAAGAATGCATAGTGTGGATATCCCATTCTTGAGCGAAGATGTAACGGGTTAGGGCTATGTTGGCGGATCGAGACCAAGACCTCCCCTGGTTTCCACGAAAGATGCCAATCGCGATGGCGAACGCTGTCTGTGTCATGAGCGCAGACTCACTCGACGACATGATAACTCACGCAATTTAAGGAGAACGGGGACGAGCCAGAGCCTCTCTCCAAGAGTGAGAGGCCGGAACGAATCGTCGTTCGAGGGAGTGGATTGTGACATGGGAGCAAGTAGGTTGGCTCGTTGGATACTCTTAGGGAAAAGTATTGCTTATATAGGTGCTTCTTTGATAGACGTTACGCAAGTTTGGTGTTGCGTCCCTTCCTCAGCGCCCTATTGTATTGCTTCTCGGACTTTTGGCAGATAACCGTGATGTAATTAATCATCTCCAAACGGGAACCTGTTGAGTCGGTCGCGGGAAGAGTGGTGTTATCCCCTTGCAGTCGAACCTCTTGCCTATTGAAGGAGCCTGAGAGAGCAGGACGGAGGTTGCCGACAGATTGTGTGAAGGGCAGCCTGAAGGTTGGAGAGTCCAAGGTTACGATATGAGTCATAGCAAAGTATACGGCGGCCGCGAGCAGGTGTTTGTCCATGAACTTGAAGCGAGGCAGTGTAAGTTAGATCCAAGCTTGACACAGCGCTACTCAGGGCACCACTAGTACGTGGGAGGTCTTTGTCACATTTTTCACGTAAGCTACTAGTGCTTACTATACATACTTGTGGGAGCGCGGGAGCGCGCGGCTAAATATAGTATAGGAACCATCTACTGGCCTCAGCCTCTCGGGAGAA
The DNA here is from genome assembly GCA_003315845.1 of Lactarius trivialis. Lineage (NCBI taxonomy): Eukaryota > Fungi > Basidiomycota > Agaricomycetes > Russulales > Russulaceae > Lactarius > Lactarius trivialis. The sequence goes on from QFDV01000180.1 coordinate 9,917, forward strand.
ATGACTGTTCATACAGTACAAATGGGAAGCATCCACAGTAACTTAAGCATTAGTGTACTCATGTGTCAATGGAAGTTTTCCGAAGCAGATAGGGTACAACTCGATGTCTGCTAAAGCCCGAGCTCTTCCCAAGCCTACTGTACTCGGAACGTACTGTTGGAGTTGGAGTTTGTCAGTGTGGCACACGACACGAACTGCATCAGGCTGGCCGAACCGGCAACGCTCAGTTTGATCTAGTGATGGTAACTGTACCTAGCCTTCTAGGCAGAAGGCTCGGGCTCTGGTCGCAGCTGGCTCGTATAGTACATACGCAAGAACACAGGTGGCGTCTGCAGGACGCCACCTGTTCATTGTTGTCGTCATTGTTGTTGGAGCAGAAGCGAACGGTTCTGTAGGCAAATTCCCAGCGCCGGCCCCGTTGTGGTAGGGTTGCGGGCTGCTCGGGGGAAGCGTTAGTGGGTAGAGCGCCGCCACCGTGGTTGGTGGGTCACTAGAGTCCGCGTCGTCGTCGTAGTTGGAAGTAGCACACGTAGCTCGGAATCGGTCGCGCTAGAAAATTCTTGGTGGTATGGGGAACTGTTCGGTCGACTCTCGAGCGGAAAGCCTGAAAAGGCGGTGAGTCAACGCAGCTCGGGCCTGCGTCGGCGGCGACATCCGAGTCCGTGTTCGTTTCCCCTATGGTTACAGCAGGTTGGACTCGGGCGGCATTCAAGGCTTGGCAGAATGCCCGCCGCCACTAGCAGCGTCGTCGTCGTTCGTCGTTCATCATCGTGAACCTCTGTAATAACACGTGACCGCGTGACCACGTATCTGGTCACATTAGAACAGACCAACCCTTGGACCAACCCCAGTTTGTACTCAATTCTGAGTCTTCCTTGATTGCGAAACATGGTCAACACTGGAAACCCCAGACAAGGCTGACAAGTCTTGCACACTGTGATGATTTATGTCACTAGTTCTATGTGACTTTGAAGAGTTGAGTCTCTTACACTCCCAGGTTTTATTTTGACATCAGACACATCCAATCACATCAAAATCTTGTTTGTAGCTGTATGAGGTGATTGGTTACCTGTCCCGCTTCCTGGAGTAGGCTACTCCAGGAAGCGGGACAGGACTATTACATATGACCTCGTCTGACAATTGTGAAGATCCTATCCTAGTGTGTGCGAAAGAGATGATGGGAATGCTGGAGATACAGTATCAGATATTTATTCTTACTTTGTCCGCATTAGCACCCCAGCGCCAAATTCTTACTCCCTCCCGCCTCCGGGGATCCTCCTCGATCCCATTACCCGCCCACCATATCTCCGCATAGCCCTTAGCATGTAACACATCCTCTACGCCACGCTCGCGTAGCAGCGCACCGAAAAGCACAAGGTGACTCGGCCACGTATACTCGTGCGGCGCACGTGCCGAAGGTGGGAATGTGGTGTCGACGTGCTCAGGAAAACGCGCGGAGAGAAACGTCTCGGGATCCCGGAAAAAAAAGTCAGTCTCATCCTGGTACGTGCTGAGTTCTTCTCCACTGTCGGGCGAGAGAAAGAGACATGAATAATTTGTAAAAAAAAAAAACGTAGAGAGTAGCTGTACGCACTGCAATGGCGGCTCGCAACTTAGGCGCCAGACGGGGATACGGCGGTGCAGATGCGACTGGGCTGGAGTTGAATGACAAGGCATCAAGAACCCAACGCTCCGGAGCTCCGTGTCGGGCAGCCCCCGAAGATGCGAAAGCACGCTGATCTGCGCTGAGGAGTGCCAAAGCGCTGCGTAGAGAGCAGGTGCCAGGGACAGCACCGCGAGTACCCAGGCGTGTGTGCGTTTGATCTTCAACGACGAGGCAGGTGTGCTGGAATGGGGACTCGTGTGGTCATACAATGAGACGAGGGAGCGTGCGGCAAGAATGTGCATTGCCGGTACCAGCGGGTGCAGGAATCGCCATTCCTTGTGCCCTGCACACGAGAACACCACCCCAGTCCAGATCACAGTATAGAGCAGAAGCTTGAGTGGGCGCGTGCCTTGCGTCAAGGCTAGATAGGCACCGTGAAGTACGAAAGGTAATGTAGGTCCTGCGAGAAGCGGGAGAGCTTGAGCGAAATAATAGTGCCAGGGTGCAGAACCATAGAAGAGAGACACAGACGAGGCATTGACGCGGAGAAAGCTGAGCGGAGTGAGCGTAGGGGTATCATTGTACATGCTGTCGAATGTGAAGAGCAGACACAACGTCACAGATCTGTTTGATGTATAAGTGGAGCGTTTCACAAACGCGTATGGACGTACATCGTGGCAACGATGTCGATGATGAACATGCGCAGCAGGGCAGCATTCCCACGGAGTTGCCACAGGACGGGCGGAAAGAGAAATGCCCAAGTGATGGCACTTGTGACACGAATCGAACAAGCCAGGGCGACAAACACCAAGAACTTCCGGAGCTGCGATCTACGTAGACAATAGTGCCTTATTCCAACCGGAGGCGAAGTGTCTGGAATACCTGGTTGGAAGAACGGTAGCGTCCCAAGGAAAGTGGCTCAGTGCTGCGGTCGTGAGGGTCGTCTCCAAGGAGTTGGACATTGAGCGGGACAAGGATAGGGCGTGAAAGAAGGACGTCAAAGAAAGAAAAAACTAGCGAGAATCCCGTCAGATACACTTTAAGAAACGTAGATAGGGAAAACTTACAGCCGCAGGAACATATCTCTGTCCAATTGTCTTCCGTGTGACCTCTCGGACCCAAATATCAGTGCCAGCAGCTAACAGTCCGTGGATCACTTTCGGTGCAGCAACCTTTTGTCAGGGAGGGAAGTTCGTCAATCACGGCAATATAGGGAGAAGTATTAGACACACTAGGAGAAAAGTTTGGTCCAAGCTGAGAATTTTGAGTACCCAATATACGGGGACGTTCAATGCTGGGTACAGGATGCTGCGTATCGGCGGCTTGGACGTCCATTCCCAGGTTAAATCCCCGTATCCAAAGACGATAGAGTGAGCGGGCTCGAGAGCCTGAAAATATTCATCTGGCTGGAAGTATGTCCTCGTAATCAACGCGATCAAAACGCGCACTGCGAGTGCGAGTGCTGTAGTGTAAGTCATCAAGCGCGTTGCTCCATCGGGTGCCTGTCGGGGTAGTGCGCTACGCGACCAACGGAGGCGACGGTCCGCTTTGCTCCGCTCCTTCAACATCAGTTTCGCTTCCTCGCGTTGCCTCAATGCTCACATGCTCACATGGTGGAACATGGGGCCTGAGGCCTGAGCAGAGAATGCATATCCTATGAGCAAGTCTCCTGCCTCGTCGATATGTGCCTTCTTCTGAATAAGAAAAACGATCGCTTGGCTTATCATAGATGTCCCCACTCGCCAAACAAACTCGATGTTGAGCTTCGCAACACAGGGACACGCGACATTCGGTTACACCATTTAAATTCACTCTATCGTTGTGGCCTTTCCATTCGGGGGTTTCAATGAGGTGACGCAAAGTATCAACATCACTGTGTCCAAATCTTGATCCAAATCTTGAACTCCGGGTCCAAGTCGGCAAGTGCTACACTGCCAGTGTCCTATGGGGCCATCGCCAACACGTTGTCGGTAACTTTCAACCATCTATGTATGTAGGCACCAACGAGTGCTCATGTCACACGTCGTGAAGACACGAGCCAAGTAGCGATTTGGGAACTGTCCGAGGCGGAATGTCGCCTGTAAGTTACGATATCGGCATAACTAAGGTGTAACTGCTCCACTGCTCCCAGAGGAAAATTTATAAAGTAGATGACATTCGTAAAAGGTACCCCATTGTTGCGAATGTAGGCAATTCCGGTCATCAAAACGTAGTGAAACGAAGGATGTATCAGGCACAGCGCGGACAGTACAGTTTAATATGATATGGTGACTTTACAGTAAAGTGTAAACTTCTCTATCAGTAAATTACAGCTGATCGTTGCATGTCCCACCGCGATGGGATGGTCCCGTGGCTAAACGATAAACATCGCTACGCCACACGGATCAGCCGGATCGTTCGGAACAAACGGACTATTGCGGGGGCCCCTTGCATAAAGTCGAGTCAGTAATTTTTACGCATCGCATCTGATCTTTCTTCAGCCAGACACGCCATGCCATCTAAAACGCTCCACTTCGATGCGATGTGGGTGGCCCACGATATCGCATAGCGAATTGAAGGTCTTGCTCACTGCTACACTACCAGCCTCTTCGACATGGACGGAACGCTGATAGATTCAACGCCAGGCGTCATCGCTGCGTGGGAATTGTTCGCCGAGACATACCCTACAATTGATGTCCAGTATATTCTTGAGAGTGCGTGCAGTTACCACCGACTCCACATCTTGTTCAACAGCCAACGTGTACCACAGACACTCATGGTGTGCGCACCGTTGAGTCCCTCAGGAATTTCTGCGGCGTCACAGACCCCGAAAAACTCGAGGTAATTTTTCCCACGCTCCATCTCGCCACAAACTAATACGGCGCTCCAGCTGGAGGCTGCTCGCTTCGAGGACGCGATCATTACGACATCCAAGGAGAACGGGCGGTCGGGCATCGTGCTTCTTCCTGGCGTGCGCGCCATCATCGATAACGTGCGTGGCTTGACGTGGCCGTTTTCGCTTCGTGGGAACGGGCATCGATTTGCGTGCAGCTGCGTGATAGCAAGCACTGGACGATCTGCACTAGCGCAACACGGGGATATGGCTCCGCGGCACTCGAGGTTGTAGGCATCGTCCCTCCGGAAACGATCGTCTTCGCGGAGGATGTCGAGCAGGGAAAGCCGCAGTATGTCTCCGCCGTTCTCTCCCCTTTTGGATTTTTTTCCTGAGTGCCACGTAACAAGACCAGATCCGTATCTGCTTGGAGCTAAGCGAAGTGGAGTTCGTCCCGAAAGATGTATGTGCTCATCCCTTGGACGATAGGCTGTATTACATGAGAGGAAGCTAATTCCACGCGTAAAGGCCTCGTGGTAGAAGACGCACCAGCTGGTGTACAAAGCGGGAGGGCTGCTGGTTGTAAAACGCTTGCAGTTATCACGTCACATTCGCGGGAACGGATGGTCGCGAGCAAACCGGATTATCTGGTGGAAAACCTCTCCAGGCACGCTTTCCAGTTTTGATCGTACACATTCCTCATCCTGACGCACACAATGAAGTGTCACAATGGTCCCAGACGAGACGGGCATAACAGTGACGATCACCACCCCGTGAGGCACGGTCATATTGCAAGTAGATGAGCAACTCCAAAATTGTAGAATACATAGAGGATCCGTTCCTGGAGGGTTAAAAAAACAATCACCAATTTTTAGAAGCGTCAACCTTGCTTGATATATAGGTCAACAGGGCGACGGAAACCTAAAAACCTTCGTCAACTTTGAAGGAGGTAGCTCCGAAAGGATACGTACGGCCTTCGCCGGGCTCGCCAAGCATCTGAACATGCCGGAAACCCATGGAGCATAGCACTGTCCCAAAACCCTCGGGTTGTAACTGCAGACTATGTGCGTTCTCCTGCAAGGTCTGCACGAGAAAGGACGCATTGGATCAGACGAATGACGCAGAAGGGAAACCAATGCGTACAGGATGTAGCTTTCGTGCTTTAGTATACGACTCGTGGGGTTGTGCTTCAAGCACGAATGCCCCACCAGGCACTAGAGTCGCGTGAACGCGCTCGAAGAACCGTCTCAAGCCGGCATCGCCACCATTCAAATGGATCCACTTGGATACCGAGAACCTAACAGCAGGCAACTATCAGCAACCTACACGATACGATACGGAAGAAGCGAAGAAACGTACGCAATGATGACGTCGTAGCCCGCTTCATCCTCCGGGATGCGCTCATTCACCCAGTCCGCACGACGAAAGGTAATATTATGCGGAAATTTATGTTCAGATGCGTCCGAATGGAACGTGTCCGTAGGGGGGATAGGAAGAGGACCAAACATATGCTGGCACGATGCAGGGAAGTAATCGACCACATGTGGTTTAGGTGGGAGAGGCGACCGTTTTCGTTTAGCGCGGGACGCGCTGGAGGAGGGCAACGGCTCAGAAACCGGCGCTTGGTGGCTCCAGAGAGTGCGCCGCCGTCGCCAGGCCATGCGCACGAGCGCGTCGTCTATGTCAACTCCAACGACGCGTCCGGCTCCCCATAACTGCGCTAGCAGCCGTACAGCAGTTCAAAACCAACACGCGCAATAAAGAAGTGAAGAACGCGCCTATCTCGCAGGACACCCAGCCTTCGTTACAGCCTACATCAAGCACGCGTGCATCTGCGAGGAAGTCGTGAGGCAGAAGCGCTAGACGGGTGTCGTGGCCGCCTGGGTGATGATAACGATACCTGAGAAAAAATATTATTATTAAATCAGAGGCAGGGATTCGGTAGGTCATACCCATGGTAGTTGTGGTAGTTTCCGTGCGTTGGAACGTCAGAAGATACGCTGGTCATGCAATACTATAGATGAGATGGGAGCCAGCTCTGTATGTCGTTCGGCTATTTCCGTCGCACTTGCTCAGGCTCTTGCACCAAGAAGGGTTGCTATATACGCTTCGATAATCTAATCACCAGACGGAATACCAGCTTTTTCTGCCTTTGCTTCGGGCCCTATCGCTATCTGCTCGATGTCCAACTCCTTGGAGACGATAGTCTCCCCACAGGCACCATCATCCACGACGTATATCGCAGCTTCAGGAATTGTCGTCATAATAGACTCCCACTCCTAGGTTGTTCCATCGTGACATGATTGCTAATTACATGGGCATTTTCTCTTTCCACCCAGTTTCCACCCCTTCTGCAACTCGGCCAGAATTTTGTCTTTCTGCGCGAGTGCATCGACGTTCATTTTGGCAAGTTCCCACCACGTGCCTCTGACATATGGCATGGATGTATGGCTTTGTGTCTGCCCTTCACACTCCACGGCATGCCGCACGCTCCGCTCAACTTTTTCGCAGCCGTGTCTCACTCTTACGGCACTGTACCGTTATGAACGCACCGGTTGTGTCACATGCTCGAGGGAATAGCGCTCCGGACCCCAATAATTTGTCATGAGGCAATGTGGATGGTGTGCAGTGATGTGCAAGCTTCGAGTACTGCCCTGCAAGTGCTTCCAGGCACAATCATCGATATCACTTCTGGTTCGTCAATCAATCACACTTCCAAGCCAGCACGATGTGACCTGCTCCCCAGTGCTACACAAGTCTAGCCCAATTCGTATCTACGGGCACTTCGTTCTCACGGTATTTCATCGTCGAACCTCTCTGTCAAGTTTATGTACACGACCCGCAATGTTGCTTGCCACCAGCTCTACTACATGTAGCACCATTGATCAAGTCAAACCGCCCAACCCTTAACGTTACGCCCCATTACATCTGCACTGATCAGCATGTTTCGAAAACGTTCCCCCCGATTGCTCCCTCACATCGGAGAAGCATCGAGCCTGTCAAACTCCCCACGCAGTATGCGCGAACGACCCTGTAAACGCACAACAGTGACACTTGGCGATATCACTCCTATCACTACTGGTATCGACACGTTTGTGGGTGATGCTGGCTGTTCACCCCTGATCAATTGACGGTCAGAGGGTTGGCTAACAGCGTTCAACTTATAAGCCACTTCTCTTGGTTCGTCGTGTCGTCCTTTTTCCATCTTCTTCAGCGCCACATTGTTTGACACTCGGAAATGGCCTCGCCCAATGTTGACGTGACTCAGAACCCTCATACGTCTGAACATAAGACAGAGGCTCAGGGCGGTCTGTTGTTGACTCTCTGTTTAATGAATTATATTCTTATTCGTGCCCCAGGGGAGAGAAACGGAGGCCTTTCTGGCGGCCGGTGGTCGGAGTACCTTGCGGAGACGCAGGAACAGGATAAAGCAATGGTCGAGATGTGGAAGGGCGAAGCGGACAACGCCCTCATATTTGTATGTGCTGTTCCCACGATTCTCTGCATATTTCCCTTCTAAAGCACATATTCAACTTGAAGGCTGGTCTATTCTCGGCTGTCGTTGCAGTTTCCATGGTTGAAAGCTACAAGTGGCTATCTCCCGATCCAAGCAACGAGACTATCAAGCTACTCACCCTAATATCTCAACAACTTGTCAACATCTCCAACGGGATACCCCTCGAGAGCATCGCAGCTGAGAGCAGCCAGCCATTCCAGCGATCGTCAACTGTCGTCCTGGTCAACGTCACATGGTTTGGCAGTATCGTCCTCTGCTTGGCTTCCTCGGTTTTCGCGACGTTGATCCAGCAATGGGCCCGACGGTATCTGGCGCTCACACAAAGATGCGGTGCGCCACACGAGCGTGCGCGTTTGCGAACGTTTATGTTCAAGGGGCTTAAACGATTCGGGATGGACCGGCTCCTCCTTTTACTGCCCATCTCCCTGCACACATCCATCCTACTCTACAGCGTGGGGCTTATCAATTATATTTTCACCATCGACACGAACATGGTATTCTTTGCCTCTGGCTATCTCATTTATTTCTATCTCGAATACGCGACTGTGACGGTTTTACCCCTCTTTTACTTCGATTGCCCATATGTCACACCCTTTTCTGCAGTCATCTGGTGGTTGATCCATGCTTCCTTGTGTGGTATTATTTCGACCATTCGAGGTATCGTGGACCTACTATTTCACGCCCTGTCGACGTTGTGGCCTCGGACAGACTGGGATGTGAGCAGGCTCGCACAGTGGAGGGAGAGGCTCAAAAGGCATGCCAACAAGCATAGACAATGGCATTTGGACGGCCTACAGAGGTGCGTCGAGCTCTGCGCTACTGAGCCCCCACAAGCGGTGGACGCGAGCGCGCTTGAATGGACCCTCACGGCTCTCGTTGAAAATGACAAGAACTCAGACGAGGAGATCGAGGGCTTTGCCGCATGGGTGCCAGAATTTTTCGACACTTATGCTCGGTCGGGTGCCTCGGAGGCAAATATCCCCTTCATGTCTGACAAGCCACCGACTAATCCCATCTTCGGCTTCCGTCTCCATCATCTCCTCAAGATATGTATACAAGGAAGCTCTGCTCTCACCGAAGAAGGGCGCAAGAGACGTTTGCAGGTGTGTCTGAAGTGTCTGTGGTGTTGGGTGAAGGCGTACAATCAGAACTCGGAGTCCTTGCCATCCTATTTCCCCCTTCCCGATCCCGACATGACTCGTCGCCTTCAGGCTGAACAGGACCCCACTGCCGGTACAATAGGACGATGTTTCGGCGCGTTGGTTGCAAAGAAGCTTGCAGCCGACGTCAACTCACCCCATTCCTTCGGTGTTGTCCGCGACGCGGAGCCGGCGTATTCATACTTATCGGCTATTTTAGGAAGAACGAGCATGGAGGTGGAGACCTTTCTTAGCCAGCCGGGCGCCATCGGTCTCGCGAACATAGTCTCCCTCACGTCGATCACCTTGGATACAGAAAAGGTACCGTCGGAAGTACTGGACATATTCCGAACGACTGTCGAAATTCTCCTCGCGGAGGACTTCCTGACTTCACTGAATGCCGAGCTGCCACCGGATCTGGTAGCCGATTTCTACGATACATATTCAAACGCACTGCGATCACAAGCTCCTGATTGGCTGACGGAGCAGCTGGGGCGGATATCGGAGAAGTTATCCGTGGCCAGTAACGCGCAACGGGCCCGTACTAGGCCACGTCTGAACCTGCTTGGATAACGGACTCATACCTCTTCCTACATTGCTACAATCGCGCGAGGGATCAGAAGTACGGGATGACGAGATGGCGACATGGTATGCCATGCTACGTAACGAGGTGATAGTCACGATGAGTGCATCGTATGTATTCTGTAATCTCTCTTGTCTTCTGTTATGGTTCCGCTCGATTCGGTACATGTTTCAAGTTATACGTCCTCTATCTGAATGCCTTTTATTTAGTACCAACCATTGGCAATGCACGAACACGAACCGGGGCTTGAGCTTGATTGCCTACCAATACTTCTAATTTCGTTACGATCCCGCGAGGGCTCTGCAGTACGGGATAGATTAAAGACAAGGTGCGAGGTACTATGAGTGTATTATACGGTTTGTGTTGTGTCTTCTGTTCTTTTTCTGCGTAATCCAGCACAGTGCCTCGGTTATGACTCGGATCTTGTAATACCCAGAACACGCTGTAACATACGATAATTTTATTGATGTAGATAATCTTGAGTTGACTCCGACCTGACGGCCATGCTAGTGGTCATGAACGGATGGAACACGTACAGTACAACTGGATTTATAGTTTGCTCATGGCCGCCTGGAAACATCACGTAACAGTGGAGTTGAAATACTGTATGTCATGTCTTCCTTTTCCTCTTGTACTTGTCGCCCATACCCAGTTCAGTCCCAGACATATAGCGATGTCCTCGTACAAACTACTAGATCCTCGTGACACCCGTATGTAGACTCGCACCTGGAAGAACTCTCGCACTCAAACACGACATACTAGGTGGTATCCATAAGGACACCTCTGGAAGAATATGGTCAATGTACTTTGCCGAGGCCGACAAAGAAGACGCGGGCATAACCGCATTTTGGAGGGGTGAGGCTGATAGCATCCTTGATTCCTTGTATTCGTAAGGATAACATCTCCTCTTACTACGTTTGACCACCTATTCAACGCAATCGTGAAGACTGGTCTTTTCTCCAGCATCGTCTCTACGTTCCTGTCTCTAATTTACGGAATGGGACCACATCTCCAAGTCTGACCCCTTTCGTCGTGGTCAACGTGTTCTGGCTCCTCAGTTTGGTCCTCAGCCTCAGCTCTGCGCTATACGCGACATTATTCCAACAATGGTCCCGACGCTATAGAGAGCTCTCCCAGCGCCGTGTTGCACCTCACAAACGCGCGCGTATCCGGGAGTACATGTTCAGCGGTATCTCGATGTTCAACATGACCCTAGCTGTTAAAATAATGCCCGTGCTCCTACATCTTTCAATCTTGTTTCGGTTTTCGCCTTCTGTTATGCTGTACTGACGCTGCTACCGCACTTATACCTCAATTCTCCCTTCAGTACCCCGTTCTCCGAATTCGCGTGGCGAACATCTCAACGCTTCATTCTAGTCACCTTTTCCATCATCAACCTTTTGTTGGGCTCATTCTCATCTATTATATCCCTCGTGTCGGCACCAATCTACCAGTCTAGGCAGGAGCCAAGTCAGTGGACCCGGTGGAGAGGTGCAGTCAAAACCCGGATTAAAGAACGTGGGAAATGGCTCAAGCTTGGCCTTCAGGACAGCAATGCTACAGAGGCACTGTCGACAACGGATGAGAACGCGCTTTCCTGGACACTTACAAATCTTGAGGACGAGAGGGAGTTCGAAGACTTTGTTGCACGCGTGCCCAGGTTTTTGGAGTCCGCCGTGTCCGCGGACGCGTCATCAGTAATGCTCTCCCTCATGGATGTTCAGTCGGGCCAGTTTGATCCTGTCCTTGGGTCCCGCATCAATGACCTCCCCAAGACGTGCATACCAGGCACCTCGCCTCTCACGGAGGAGTGTCGTAGAAACAGACTGCGCATCTGCCTGAGGACCCTATGGTATTTTTCAAGAGAATACAATCGACGCAGGAACACGACTCCCTTGCCATCCTATGTCTGCACCACTCTCGCAAACCCAGATATGATTCGCCAGACCCAGTACGAAGAGGACCTCGCTGCGCGCCTGATAGGACGTAGTTTCTGCTCCCTCGTCGTCAAAAAGCTCGCACAGGACATCGGCTCTCGTACCGCCCAAGGCCACCCTCCCAACGTGGCAGAGCTATCGTGCCTAGCAGCCATTCTGGGAAAGACAACTCGGGAGGTGGCGACTTTACCCAGCCTGGGTGCGATCGGTCTCGCGAACATCGTCTCCCTCGCGTCAAGCGAGATGGACACCTTTGTCAGCCAAGGAGTGCCGTCGGAAGTACAGGACATGTGTCAAACGACGCTCGACATTCTGCTTGTGGAGCTCCTTCTGGCTTTGCCGAATGCGGAGCTGCCACAGGACCTCGTAGCCAGTTTCCACGAGACTTATTCCAATGCACAGCGACTGCAAGCTCCTAATTGGCTAATCGCTCGTCTGGGGCAGATATGGGAAGTGCTATCCATGGCCCATGACCCATGACGACGAGCAATGCTGTACTCGAGCCGTAGTTTTGAGCAACTCTTTAATAGGTAACGTTGAATGGATGATACGATTTCTTTGTGTGGTCTCGTCCTCTCTCTGTTCCTCTCTGTGTTTCTGTACAATTCGTTATACCTATGTTTTGACATGATTTTTATCACTATAATGATGATACGATTTCGTTCTGAAGACGGCGTGCTTTGGGCGCCTGTGCTGGTGAAGGGCGTTCTCACGGTGGGGCTTGAGTGCAATGACACATTGCGCTCAAGCCCCACCGATGGAGGTGACCCAGGGCGGGCCCATTTTTCTGGGAGGTTATTCTACTTGTGCTTGACGAACATTTCTCCCCAAGGTGAAGGGAAGGGCGCACCAAGGAGCGAGATGAAGAGGACAAAGAAAGAGCCTCGATAATTAGGGGTCGCCATTTAAAAAGGTTAGACTGGATTAGCGGCCCGCGGGTCAGAAACTTCCGAATTCGTATGTTCCCTTTATCTTTACGGCAGTCATGATCACATCGAGGTCATTGGCGACGCGACGTGATCCGGGCTTTCATGTAATTTCATCTTCAAACGGCACGACAGTAGGTAAAGTACGGCGTTGTCGAGTCGAGGACTCAATTACTCATGGAGAATACATAAATTGGAACCTTAGAGTAAGTCCAAGCGGCAAAATTGCCAGTCGAATCTTTTGCGTCCTTCCCATGGACTGTTCTGACCCGACGTCAGATCCGGGTTTACGCCGTGGTGAGCCGTCGTCGTACTGTACACCTTGAAGTGTAGTATCGTGTCCAAACTGTTGCAAATACTCCGAGTCCCGCACTTGCAAAATCGAAAAGATCAGTACTTTCCGAGGAGCCATTCTCCCCCCCACAACAAAACCGGCATATTACTATAAGTAGGTTCTACTGTATAGATATGAGATCGTATAAAAAACAATCTCTTTCCGAATCACTTTTGCTTGATGGCGCTTGCAGCACATTCACTTTCTTCACCATTATACATGTTTTGTATATTAGAGATCATGTACGATTTACGTTCTCGAGTAGTAGGTAAACTAACCAACGCGAGCCACTAGCTCGAGGTCACTGGAATGCTGCGCAGAGAGTAGATTAGTATGAGTAGTTCTACTATGTGTACAACCAAAGTGACAAATCTGCAAAAGTGTCTGAAGAGACGGAAGTATGATCAGTAGTCTTGGCTCAGGATTGAGCATGTTCTGAGCATAAATCTCGTGCCAAGGAATTTCCACCCAGCTCACGGCCGCATTGCTAACAGCGGGCCGGTACAGATCTCCAGCTTACTCGGATTGTCGGATTATAGACATCGATTACGGGACCGAATGGTATCCAAGTTGGCGACCTGTGCGTGTGCAGTTGGTGTGGGCGTCATGAGGGAGTGTGCTAAAAATGAGCGGAGATGGCGGGCCGGGTGATGTGATGTGCCTATTTGTGCCTGTGGGGAGACCTGGTCCTGGGAGCCTCGTTGTTGGACAGATTTATTTATTATCAT